>JZLH01S0018992.1:2523-23238 GCA_001188425.1 Eucidaris tribuloides | reverse complement strand
TCAAAAATAGGGGCATCACCAGAGTGAAATATAAAGGATGGCAAAAACATGGGGGGGGGGTGCAAAATGTGAAAAGTTTAGACCTAACCGTCATGAATTAAAGTGATCGGCTAACATTGTGGAGCTTCAATTTATAAAATTGTCAAACTTTGATATCTGAGCTACACAGTAGTGTTCAAATAGACAAATAAACACCCTAGAATACAAAAGTTTGGAAAGTTATACTGCCAATGGCAAGGTATGCATGAATAAACAATTTCTACTCCGGTGGATGATAAAGTAGCCTAGATCTGTACACAGAAGTCTATGGGAGAAAATGGGCAGGTGAATCCGGTCAATTTGAATGCTTGTAGATTCTCACTTTTTTGAAGCACTAAATCATCATTTTGATATGCAATTTTTTCGGGGCTTCATTTCTAAACCTTATCAAAGACACTTAGAGCATGGAGGATTATGTAGCTCACATTTTTTTTAACTGTGGTAAATGATAACCAGTGGCTTTAAGCTACAAAAATCCCATGATTTTCTGAATTTTTTAAATTTTAGGGGGCAGCCACCCCCTCTCCCACCCTTGCCCTACCCGTGCCTTAGAAGTCAGACAGAAGGGTGCAATATGAGACCAAGAAATCAACAGAGACTGTGATGGCGGTGCAGTCACACATACTGCCAGGCACAGATGTTCAATTAATGTTGTGCTATAGGAAGTGCTACCGTTTCCTTTCAACCGCATACTCACCTTGTACAACAATCCACCGACGGCAGGACCAATCATCAAACCCAGACCACTGAACATTTCCAGCACACCCTGCAGACATAGACAAAAAATGTGCAATGAAGATATGAATTATGTAAAATATGTCTATCGCTAAAAAGATGAAGTTCCATTTTTTAATGTCATTCCATATTTCATACAGACATAAGGTAAACGTGGTAAATTTCCTGTTTATAAGTGGCAAGATTTTGTTTTCTTCCATTTTTTTCTTCCAACTGAATATTTGATTGAGTTTGAAACCTCAAATAGATGTGATTAAGAGTTATTTTTCTACATTACTACAGTACAGTACACTTCACTTGAGGCATTTTGCAGACTTTTCATACAATTATTAATACTTCACTTAAATAGGTCTCTGATCTTTAACAAAAAGAAGTGCTGAGTTTTTTTTTTTTTGGGGGGGGGGGTATTGTGTGTGTGTGTGTGTTCGTGTTTTGTATTTTTTAATTATTAATTGTTTGCTTTTTCATTTTATCACTTAACTTGGATGTGTTTCCATCTTTACTCCAAGTTTATGACATAGATTTACTTTCTTAATGTGATTCATGTCGCGTGACTATATTTGCCTTGAAGTATTGTGTGGCAGTATGCCAAATCGACCTTCATATTTAAGACATAATCCAAGAATAAGGGAAGTTTACTTGCACGCGAGCCGCCCAAGTTATATTCCTCCCTTTCTTATCAAACAGGGGACCTTGAGTAGCAAGAGCAATTAAAATGGGTCACACACTCACTCACTGAGTACCATAAATGACATAATATACAAAGATGATTTTAAAATTTCACTGCAAGTAAGTTTATTGTTGTGATTTTTATTAATGTTTTCATTGACTTTGTGGATGTATACTGAAAATTTTCTCTTCACAAAATTAATTGATGTTTGACCCCATGCAGATTTTGCCCCAAATCTATAATCACTTCATCTGCACCTAAATGCCATGGGCAATTATGATAACAGTCCTCCCTGGGGTTCCGGGATATATTGCGCTAATGAGATCAGGGTGTACAGATGGACACCCCACGAACATGCCTCCAGCCTCTTCCAAGCAGAAGCATGAAAATATTGTACACAGAATAAACTGTAAGACAGACAGATACACGGTCACTGCACAAACTTTTTTTGACAGAAGATTTTTAATTTGACACCCATCTCCCACCGCCCGTAGAAAAAATGTAAAGTTCTATAATTCTGTTTGCAAAAAAAATGCTTGCTCATTGCTCATGCAAAACAGAATATGTTAAAAGTAAATAGCAACATTGGAAGCAGTCTTAATATACAACAAAATGATACTAGAAAGAAGAATGCTGTATTTTATAAGATTTCTGCAGTGAAAATTTCAGTTGAATACTTTTTCTTTGTTGTACAATTGTTATGAGAAACTTAAAGGTCCCAATATAAAGAATATCTTTATGAAATAGGAAATTTTTCAAACTGATATGCATGCATCCCCAAGAGTATAAAATCAATGATACCATTATTGACCTAAATCAAAACAAAGAAATCCACAAAAACCCGAGAATAACAAAACAAATGAGAAATAATTTGTTTTGTTACGGTATTCTTGTTATTTGCTTGAGTGAGACTATAGTATATTACTCCCAAGATGATAAATTTCCCAGTTACAAGCGGTCTCAATATCCCCCACAGTATGGGTCATGTTCCTGTAATCCTGAGTGTTCCTGTTCATCAAAACCACAAACATATATCAAGTACATCCTTATGATTCACCCCTACTCAGAATACATACGAGAATAGGCCACATGGGGGGGGGGGGGAGGGAGGTGAGAGGGGGAGGGAGGAGTGTGTAAATCACTCTCATTGTATCTGGTTACTCATATTAGAAATACTGTCATCGTAAGGATGGGGGGTTTTTTAGCACACTCAGTGGCAAATATCTGTTTGAGGGGGTTTATTTTCTATCTGTCAGGGGCCCCTAAACTTTTCTTTTTTTCACGCATTTCTCACAAAAGACAGGAAGCATTTCAGAACGTTGAGAATATTTAAGAAAATTTCATTCAACACGTTTTCCAAACCAAAACCACAATGTACTGCACACCACATGTAAAGAAAATAATTGAGTAGGCCTACCAGCTGTACGATATTAAGGTCTAAGTTGGAAATAACTTATTAGTAGTAATTTATTCAAAACCACAATTTACTGGTACTTGGCCAGTCAAAATTATGTGTGCAAACATCAATTGGTACACAAATATGACAAAGTCAAATAGAAGGAACTATTTGAAGGTAGTCATTAAATCTCAGAAGGTGGCACGAGGGAGTTAACTTTTATATCATGTCTATAGAGTTGCAGACATTGTTTAACATTGTGGAAGCCCCAGTTAAAAACTGACAAACTTTGATATCTGAAATACACTGTACATACATGTAATAGTGGTTGAATGGACAAATAAACACCCTAAAACGCTTAACTTTAGACATTTATGCCGTCACTAGATAAATATCGGTATGTGAATTAAAGTCCTGTTGATGTGAACAGCAGTCTACAGGGGAAAGCTGGAATGGTCACTCATTGCTTTTCACTTTCCAAATGCACTTGATGATAATGTTGAACTGCAATTTTTTCACAGGGCCATTTTTTTACTTTATCAGAGACAAAAGTATATATGAGGATCATGTAGCTCACATTTTCTTAACCCGCTGGAGACTAAGAACGAGTTAATTCGTGTAGGGGTCTATAGGAAATGCGTGTTATAGTAAAATCAAATCGTCTCCAATGGGTTAAAATGAAAACACTGTTAAAAGATGTCTTTAACCCCTTGGGGACAACGGGCTTGTACAGAAGCATGATAGTACATCTCACACCCAGAAACGATTTTCTTGATCTCCGTTTTAAAAGTATGTATTTTATGGGACAGAAAATATTGAGGTAATATTACAGTACTTTTAGTTTGAGTGAAAAGGGTATCATATTCTCCAGGCTTCTGTGGAAGCAAGTCGTCTCTGAGCGTGTGACTCACTGGGCTTCTATACAGGGTGGTCCAGAAAGAATGCTACACTTGCGATCGTTAATTTCTTCAACATCATCCACAAAATGCTATTGGTGATTATTTCGTTTCATTCTTTTTCCAACAAAATGATACCATGATCATTGATTTTGATTGAGGCGTTTGGATCTTAGGGCTACTTTTCTGAGGCAATGTAATTTCCTAAATTTGCTATTTTTTAACTCCAACGATCATCAGAACACTGAAATATTCTCAAGTATCAACATGCCTTACAATAAGCAAGCCACAATGACAATGTAAGCCATACCTTACCATTGTCTTCTGCGTCAAAGGGAGGCATTTTTGTAGTCTGTCTCCCCACTTTTTCTATGGCACACCGTAACGTGAGAATATTTTTGTGTTCCGAGGTTCGCTGGAGTTGAGAAAGAAACAAATTTCGGAAATTACATAGCCCCAGAAAAATGGCCCTAGGATCCAAATGCCATAGTCAAAATCAATCATCATGGTATCACTTTGTCAGGAAAAGAATGTTCTATCAAATGAAATAACAATTAATGGCATTTTGCTCATGATGTTGAAGAAATTAATGATCGTAAGTGTAGCATTCTTTCTGGGCCACCCTGTACAAGCCCGTCGTCCCCAAGGGGTTATGCTCTCCTTCATCTCACTCAACAATAAATACTTACGGTCATCTGAGCTACGTTGTTAGGGAAGATGGTAGATACAATGGTAAGGGCTGCGGTCATCGACGCGGCTGACCCCAAGGCCTCTAGGCCGCGAACTATAAAACAGTATATCATGAAGATCTTGTCGTCTTGTATCTCATCAAGCACACTGGAAAAAAAATAGTACATTTTACATTATGCTGTCATTGAAGTTGTTTTGTATCTATGTACTGTTGTATTATTGTTTCTGCTGGTGAAAGTGGCAGTGCCAATGATCACAGTAAGATTTAATTTACTAAGTGGAGTGATGTATACATACTGTAGATGTCATGTCTCCTCCACCACCAATACAATGAAAACCACGTAACTTGATAAGGGAATCCAGTATATTACCCAAATTATGTTGTTTTAATTTTTTGTTACTGCCATACTCCACACACAAATTGAAATACAGTGGACATTTATCACTCATGGTGGGGTTTTGATGAATCAAACATCCTGAATAATAGGTTGTTTATCTGAAACGCACTAATTATGACGATGTCCAATTCTAAATGAGACACTGACCAAAAGGATGTATGCTCAGCTAAGTTAACCACTTACAGTGATAAGAACCGTATTGAATGAATAGATGAATAAATGTAAATGAATAACTTATAAAATATCAGTCAAATAATCTATCAATTAATCAATCAATTAATCATCAGTTCATCACTCAAATGGTCAATCAATCAATTAGTCAATCAATCAATCATTCAATCAAGAATTCCATTAATCAACCAATCAATCATTCAAATAATTGATCAGTCAATCTATCATCACTCAAATGGTCAAACAATCAATCAATCAATCAATCAGTTGATCAATCCATCAATCAATCAAACAATTAACAATCAATCAGTTGGTCAAACAATCAATCAATTAATCAATCAATAAATCAATCAATCAATCAATCAATCCATCCATCCATCCATCCATCCATCCATCCATCCATCCATCCATTCATCCATCCATCAATCAATCAATCAATCAATCAATCAATCAACCAACCAACCAATCAATCAATCAATCAATCAATCAATCAATCAATCAATCAATCAATCAATCAATCAATCAATCAATCAATTGATGTACTCTACCAGTTAGACAACCAGGTGGCTAAATAATGGCATACTAATATGTCTAAATAACTGTGCAAATAGACTAGGACTACCAAATTTTTATGATCATGGAAACACATGTAATTCTTGGAACCAGCTGTCTGAAATGGAGCAGTATCCGAACAGGAACTGAAGGAAGTTCGCACAAAGTTGCTGATTTTGGCAGTTTCCTGAATGTTCTACAATTTGGGTTGGCTCAATGTGTTGTATGTATACTGAGACACGTGTGTAATAATAATCAAATAAGTAAAACCATAACATGTTTTAGTTGATTCAGCAAATTTGCTGTCAATCAAACAGTATGATACTGTCACTTCAAATATCAATAATACCAAACTTTCCAGAAAAAAAATATGTCCTTGTAACTTTGAAATGATCAGCGATATATTTTTGATAAAAACAGAAAAAAAAATGTACACTCACCCAAAGATAATACCACATCCAGCACATACAAATGTCCCACTGAAAAACATGAATCTTGGCCCAATTTTCGTAACCTGTGAACACAAAAAGGAAGGAAAGAACCAACATTTTCAATTATCCTACACACATTTGGGTGGGTGCAGATTTAAACTTAGCATATTTTGATAGAAAACATAGAAAAATGGTATACACCAGAGCAATTGCATTGCACTGATCAATTTTATGCCATAAGAAACTTTGCACTTAGAATTTTAATAATCTAAAACTCAAAGTATCATATTGCGCTTTTCCCATTAGGCCCAAAACGCTACATATTTTACTTCTTTACTAGACAAGCATCTATACAACGCGCCATAGAAGGGGCCTGAATAATGTTGAAAGTGTTGAAATAATATCATAGGCCTACAATATTAAAAGCTAAAGTATATAGTTTTGGTTGATCAATCTAGCTTATAAAGTATGGTATTGCCACACCAGGCATCACAAAACACTATGAAAATTACAGAATCACATTTTGTTTTTAAAGGGAGAAGGCGCCAGCAACTAACCGGCATAAGTTAAGAAAATATTTGAGTTCTTGCCAACCAATCAGCTTGCACGTGCACTGCAGGGAGCTGACCATGCGTGACCAATGCATGCCACGCGACGTGTGTTAGCCGCACCGTGGTAATGTATACACTGTTTGAATTGATAAGCTCCTCCCACTATAGCTGTTTCTGCAAGTTTGATCTTAGGGTAAAACTTACAAAGACGTAAAATAAACACAAATTAACTAATTTATAGGGCCTTGATGAGGGTGAGTATCACACAGTACCCCTTATTTAAGCTGCTTTGGTCACCATGTACCATAATTCTCACAATATTCACAATGTTATTTTTATTCTTAACTTATGCCTGTTAGTTGCTGGCGCCTTCTCCCTTTAAATAGATCAATCAGCAAAAACAAATTAACAAAACCATGAAAATTAAGCACAAATACTAATTCACTATGCCTAATTTGCATTCAAGTCCCTGTACACATGTAAATTCATGTGGCTATGCAGTATGTTCAAATTCAATAATATTTGTTTATAATGCAGTAAGTTCATAAAGATAATAATTATTTGGATCAAAGATTTCATGAAAGTGAAAATCATCATATTTTAACCTGACTAAAAGGGGTTTGTTGTCATACAACATAAGTAGACACATAGAAATAGGTATTAGGTAGATCACATACATATACATGTAGTTGATTGATACATGTAAATATTGACAGATGGATACAGATAGAAATGCAATGCATCTAGACTTACATATTTTCCAAAAACAGGAGATGAAATGAACGAGACGAGAGCATAGACACCAAAAACAATACCACTGAGTGTCGTCGACATTCCTTTCTTTTGTGCCTGAAAAACAAATAAGATGAAATCACATGTAAAAATAACTGAATATTAGGGTTTCAACTCGATACTAACAAGTCTCTTTTCTAATCATGCTCAGACCGTTTTCGCATGGGGGTCAATACATGATTGCAAACATGATTGTATTCTACAATCACTCTAATGACAGTATTTTTACTATTGTGAAAGTAAACTTGAGTCATAACTGTAATTGCTGATCACTCTAAAATAAATGGTATTTTAAACTAAATAGTGTGAAAGCAAATCAGGGTCACAATTGCCAATCACAAGTTTCAAATCACGTTCTAAAAATGTTTTCTAATCCTAATCCTCCCAGATCAAGTCACATTTTTCAATTTTGTGATTATAAGTTCCACTGGAATACCATGTGCATGCGTACGAGTGTGACGAATGAATTACAGCTCCATTTGAACTGCTAACTCATCCAGAACCACAGCCATGCCTCTTCCACTAAATTTCAAAAATTTTCTAATCGCATTGTCCACAACTTAGGTTTTTGTCATACATGTATGGCTGCTAACCCTTCTCACTGGAATTATGATTGTAATCATGACCTGACAGTGTGAAAATGATTTAAAGTAATATTTTTCATGGGTAAAAGTGCTTTTGTCATTGACTTAAATTGGAAAATATTTTTGACCAGCCTCAGCACATGTCTGAATGAAGTTGTACATTACCCCCTTGTACTTTTGACCTAAATATATTTTCCTGTTGTATCATACTCAAATACATTTTACCCTGAGGAAGTAAACAAATTGCACAACTGATTTCTGAATTTGGTTCTGCTACAGCTCGCATGCCGTGGGCTAATAATCATTGCATTTTATCATAAGATATAAAATATTTGCAAGCCATGTTTACAAATGATAAGAGTCTTGATACTTAAACTTTGAATTTAGATTGTGCAATCATGACATCCCACCCCACCCCACCCCAAACAAACAAACAAACAAAGAATGGTAATGATCTCAGCTTATCATGAATCCCACTTGAGAATGTAGAGCATTTCCCCACCCCCCCCCCCCCGACAGGAGTGGGGGTGGTAAAGCAAAACTGACCTCAAGGCTCAACTATAAAATAGTTTGTAACTTTTACAAACATATATATGATGGAAAATACAAAAGCTGTAAACCAAAGTATTCATTTTTAGATGTAAGTAAATAGAGTTATTCACATTTTACACTTTATGATACCGTACTCCAAAATACTGATAGCGCACTGCATTGGGACTCTGTGGCATGAAGAGATTACAAAGCACCACATTCGTAACAAGGACGCAAGAATTTGTGAAGAAATATTCCGTTTATTAGGATGGAATAATTTGTCACAAATTCTTCTGTCCTTGTCACGAACGTGGTATAGGAAATTTGTACAGGCAGATTTTGAAAATGTGCAGTAAAGTTCACTGTTCAGTACAATTTTGCTGGAGTTATATCCTTGAGAGGAGATTCAACAATTTATAATATTTTAATGGTAATAGTTAGTCTTAATTTCCAACTATACTTTTATTTCCAAAAATTTCCCTTTATTGATGAATTGTCAATTAGCTCTTGACCAATTCTACAGCAAGATTTTCAGAATGTGGAATATAATAATGCAAATTATTGCCACTTATTCTCTTAAATTTAAACCAAAATCCACATGTTAATACACCTCGTGGGTTTTGTACAACACATATTTCAAAGCGAACTTGCGTTAAAATTTGCACTAATGCTGTGCATTACTAATGCACTCAGAACCGTACATTATTACCAATGCACTCAGAACTGTGCATTATTACTCTAGACTCACTTCAGCGGGGAAGAACGGTGCCATCAAAGAGTAAAGCAAGACATCTCCGAGTGAAACAAAAGCTAATCCTGCAAACGTCACTATCTGCTTCTTAGTTACTGGTTTTCGCTTTGCTTTGGATTCACTGTCACAACTTTCACTTGATTCCGACAATTTTTGGTGTATGTCTTTATCAACATCTTTGATCACAGCCACATTGATTCCTGGAGTTTCTATTAACGTCCTTGTGTCGGCTGAATTTTCTGTACTTCCAACGGAAATGTAGCTTTCTGTCCTCACAATGACATCTTTGGCATTATTAGTGTTTGTGTTTTCCATGGTTGTAATTTTCACAGAGCCTATTGCAGTACTTGAATGTTGTTTTGGTCCTTTAGTCTCAATCTAATGTGTTGACTATCACAGAAATTTCCTGGAGAGAAAAATAGATAAAGATCAATAGTATTAAAGCGATATAGCATACACTGATCAAAATCATCATTAAAATGAAAATACCAAGAAAATCAATGGACTGGAATTTCTTCAAAAAAAATTATAACACCTGAACACCAAACCTTTCAAAGAAACTGTATCATCATCATCATCATCATATCAGAACAATATTATTCAAATATTCCATCACAAACTTTTGACTGTATGACATGAAGAAATATATTATAAGGTATATTCAATATCACATCTGGCTGTATTTTTGACAAAATTAAAGAAATCTCCACTCTCAATCCTATGCACAGCACAGCTTCTATACAAAAAACAAAGAAAAAATACCAGTACAATTCTGAAACTTGGATTATACTAGTTCTATAAACTGAAAGATAATGTTATTCTGTCATCAGGTCATGATTTGGAAAGATGATTCAAGTTTTAATACTGTACAGGCCTACATTATTATCTCTAAATTAGACTGAGTCTAAAACAAAATGAGCGATGTTACTTTAACTTTGGGAATCTCGGGGTAAGAATAAACATGATAAACTTGAACTTGAAGTTGAAGGAATTATCTCCACACAAAAAATTCAATTTCAGAACGTTCAACACAATTTCAAGAATCTGAAATTGGTTAATTGGATTGCACAGTTAATCAGTTACATGATATTTAGAGTTAGACCAGATTAGTCTAAGTATTGCTTATCATTTCCTAAAATTAGCCTAATAAATCCATTCGATGACCTGTTCATCTGTTCATCACCCGGCCGGATTTACACTGACTGTGTCTACTCACTCTTGAAAATATACCACCGCGCACCGGCGTCCGCCTGCAACCTATTCCAATGACTGACCGCGAGCAAATGATCAAAGTTTCTGAGGTAAAACGATATTATCTAGCTGCGTGGTCTCTCCTCTTCAATGCCCGAAACAGAGGGGAAACAGAAATGTACCGGGCAATATTACATCACAAGCTGCAATTCGTGTACATGAACTCCCCTGAACTTCCGTCTCTTGTGGAGATGATAATAGGGTACAAATTTCGTCCCTATTGCGAAATAACAAAACATTATGGTACGCGACCGGTGAATGCATTCATCTCTACGATCTCGCTGTAAGTACTGGCGCCACTGTACAATACAAGTGGGCTTGCCAAACTCCAGGCCCAGGGGCGTGAGAGGAGGGGCGTCGAACCGGTGGGGGGGGGGGGGCACCAAGGGTCAGTTGCCACCTTACCCAATGAAAGACTTAAACATTCAGAAAACGTAATGCAAGAAAATGTTTTAAAAGCAGTGCAAGGTACTATAAAATCCTTAAACTTAACCTATATTTACAATGTTTCTGAGCTACACGATTCCCCGATGCTATACCGGGGATAGTACCGCCCCGGGGGAGGGGGGGGGGTCGCTCTCCACACGGCCTGTCTCCCACCCGTGTCCAACAACCTCAGAAATGCACCCTAAACGGCGTAACCTATATAACCAAATTTGCAACCCTAAATGGCGTAACACATCAGAAAAGCTACCCTCAGTGGCGTGACTCCCAGGAAATCCACTTATTCTGATACCCTAAATGGCGTGAACAGGGAATCCACTGATTTGATACCCTAAGTGGCGCAAACAGTAAAATCAACTAATTTGATACCCCACCCAAGTGTTCCTTCTCATCTAAAACATTATTGTACATTGCGCAAACCGAAGAGGTTCACTTAACGATTCATGGATAATTCTCTGTTCATGTTGGAGATGTTAATGGATCCACACAAAAAATTGCACCCCTAAATGGCGTTATCTTCATAACCAAATTAGTATCCCTAAATGGCGTGACATGTAAGAAAAGGCTACCCTTAAGTGGCGATTGCCAGCGAACGGTGCTGAAAAAGCTACCCTTTTTCCAAAAGACGTCGACGACGCCCGAGGGCTGGAAAAGGGACCCTTTACGACGCTTTTTCTGGACGCGGGTGCGTAGCAGGCCGTATGGAGAGCGACCCCCGGGAGTACCGCGGATATTGCACTGAAAATGAAGCTCTGAAAAAATTGCAGTTCAAATCAATTATGAGTACTTATAAAGGGGAAAATCACTGGGCGACCATTCCAGTTTTCCCGTAGATCGATGCAGAAGTTTCATCAGCTGACAATAATGTGCCGAGGTTTATCTCTAAATTTTACGAGGGGCAGCAATAAGCCCGTTGAACTTGTGTATTCTAGTGTGATTATTTGTCCATTCAAACACTGTCAGATATGTCAAAGTTTGACTTTTTTTTTATTAAATGAGACTTGCACAATGTTACATAATGGTACAACGAGCAGGGCACTGATATAATCCTTTATAGTGTATTTAACATAAACGTACTGCCAAACATATACTAGTAGGCCTAGCAAGGGTGTAGGCTGCATGGGGGGTGCACCCCCCCCCCCCCACAGAGCCATGGGAGTTCCACCCTAATAGACTAAAAAAAAAAAAAGAATAGAAAGAAAAGAAAATAATAAAATATAAAAAAGAAAAAACAACAAAAACAAAAACAAACAAAAACAACAAGGGTGTAGGCTGGGTTGTGCACGTGCACCCCCCCCCCCCAACCTCCACGCTGAAGCAGAGGAGTTCTGCCCCTGGCAAGCAAAAAGAAATTTGCACCACCTCTTCTGCTTTCAACACCTGATATTCTCAACTTTAGTTCCACCTCCCTAAGATGTGCACCTCCCCGTTCCACCTCCCCAAGATGTGCACCTCGGCCATGCCCAAACCAAACCATGCCCTTGCCTAATTCTTAATTTTGCGTGCAGAGCGCGCCGAAAACTTGCGACTTTTCTTAATTTGAAAGACGCCTCTGAGGAGGAGATAATGTAGTTTGCAGACTAGGGGGGATGGGGTATGCATCCCCCCTATAAGGCGGGGGATGTGCAATCACTGCCAGCGGGTTTCAGGGGAAAATATTTTGTTCACCATTATTTTTGTTGTGGTTGTGTTTATGTTGGGGATTATTATTTTTATAATCATAATCATAATCATAATCATCAGTATTGTCTTCATCATCATCATCATCATCATCATCATCATCATCATCATCATCATAATCATAATTTAATTTTTGATCCATAAGAACAATTTTTCGTAGTAGGTCCATGGTAGTAGGTCCATGGTAAGCCAGAGTACAGCTTTCAGATTTTCCATCAAGACACGACGGACACTAATATATGGTTTTTTTTTAAAAGCGGAACCCAGCTAGCACCAGGAATAATAATTATGCAATATGTCATCGGAAAGATAATTTATTGCACTTTCATTTGATACCATAGTGGTAATAATTAAGCCTTCTTGGGTTATCAAATTGCAAAAAAATTGATGAATTGAATTGTATTGAACAGTTTAATTTCGATATCTTCTATTCATCAACATGGTCAAACGCATGGTTATTCACTGAAACCTCCTCTTTTGTTCTTTTGTCTTGTCATCCTATATTGTTCCAATCAATTATGTAAACTGTAAATAAATTAACCGTGGAGATGCTTTAAAATCAGTTCCTGACCTTGACCACTTGACCAGGGGCGCGTTTTTTAGTCACTGAGTTGGCATATGGCGCATTGGCGCTATATAGCTCCCTGCGGATGGTCCTGCAGGCAAGTTGCGTGAGGCCTTTTGCCGGATTGTGATGGCACGCCCACAAAATCCATCAATTTGGAGACGGTGGTGAGAAATGTATGAGAATGGAAGGTCGAGAAGGTTAAGTTCGGACAGCACACACGCATCCGATGCAGGCGCGCGCGCCAACTCCCACGTTTGCAATTCGGAGCAAGCGGCCTAGGAAATATCTTCAAGCATTTTAACACATATAACCTTTCTACTATGTTTGTGCCAAAGTACATTTTACATAACCCTTGTACAGGGCGTAGGCTGGTTTGGGCACGGGGAGGTGCAACATCTTGGTGAGGTAGGAACTAAAGTGACATGGGAAGGTGCACATCTTAGGGAGTGGAACTAAAATTGAGTAAAGTCAGGCGGATTGAAAGCAGAAAAAGTGGTGGCAAAAATATGTCGTTTTGCTTGCCAGGAGCGGAACTGCCTATGACGCCTCATGCGAGGGGGGGGGGTGCAGCGTGCACCAGTGGCACCCGACCCCCCGGCCAGCGCTACGCCCTGTTGTGGCAGTCAGTTTTATTCCGGTGGTGGATCTTAGGGGCAACGCCCGCCTCTAACCGGCGCTAAAATAAGGGGGGGAGACGGGGGGGGGGGGGCAGTCAAACATAAATGCTGTATACACATGAGCGTGATCACAATCTTTCCAGACATCCCCTAAAACATTTTTCTCTGTGTGCAAAATAACCCCCCTAAACAGAGTTTTTCGCGTGCTTCATTTCACATTTTAGCCTCCAAACATACCTAAATACGCTTTGACTATTAGTCATTCAAAAAAAAGCTTCGGGGAAAAAATACCTAAATGCGTTTGAAGCAAGTCTTTTCAAAAACCACCTCTTTTGTTTGAAAATGTGGTTTTTGATACCCTTACTGCGTGCACGCGCGGCCGCGTCTAAAACTGAAAAAACACGCCCTTTAAGACGCGTTTTTTTTGGTCAGCGCATGTGTAACAAATTAATTTTGACTGCCCCCCGCCCCCCCTCCGGGAAGGGAGAGAAAGTAAAAAGGGCGACGGGAAAGAAGAAGAAAAAGGGGAGGGAAAAAAGAAAACAAGAAGAGGAATATGAGCCGGGTTTTCTTTTAATCTAATTTTTCTTTTTCTTTTTCTTTTCTTTTTTTTCCTTTCTCTTTTCTTTTTCTTTTTCTTTTCTTTTTCTTTTTCTTTTTTCTTTGTTTTTTTCTTTTCTTTTTCTTTTTCTTTTCTTTTTCTTTTTCTTTCTTCTTTTTCTTTTTGTTGTTGGAGGGGGGGGGGGGGGCAAAACAATGTGTTTTGCCCCAATATTTTAACACGGGGAAGAGGGCAAAAGTAAGAAAATTGTCAACATTTTCGGCGCGCGCTCTCGCCGGCAAATAATTGGCATATGTGCCGGGCGCGTATAACTTTAATGGGTTTTGTTTATACGTGCCTCGCATTTTTAAACATATCATTTTTCATGTTTGTCAAGTTTTTTTTTTTTGTGGGGGGGCCGTGGGTCGGGCTAAAAACTATGTTTGCGTCCAATACTTTCATTGGCGTCGGTAATAAAAATTTGTAACATTTTTTACTTTGCGCGATCCGAGCCGCAGAAATAAAGCCGCGCCGAATACTTGAATATGTGGTCAGTCGTTTTGTGCATTTTGTAGTGCCTTGCGCTGCATTCTGAAACATTCTATTTTTTCAATCGGTCTGCATTTTTTTTTCTGAGTTTTTTTGTTCGGGGGGGGGCCATGCCGGCGGGTGCGCGCCAGGTTAAAGTCTTACAAGGCGGCGCATCCATTATAGGGAAAATTTTCGCGGCCCCAAAAATTTTCGCGGCCAAATTCACGGCCACATCAGCCGAAAAGTCGCTCAGTGGGGTGGGGGGGGGTGGGGTTGGCGGAATTTTTCGCAGGCCAAAAATTTTCCCAGCCATATTTGCCGCCAAATAAGCAGCAGAAAAGTAGCTCATTGAAAATTTCAGGCCGGCGAAATTTTTCGGAAAACATTCAGATCCCCGTTATTTTCATTACTTTGAAAAAAGTAGGGGGCGGCCCACCCCCCTCCCTGGCGCCGCCCCTGGACCAGGGTCAGATCAATTTGTTTACCCCAATATAGGAGGAATGGGGCAAAAGTAAAAAAAAAAAAACTAACAATTTTCGGCGCGCTCCACGGGGAAATTATTGTACATTGTGTTATGTTTTTTTGTAGTGCCTTGTGCAGCTGCTTTTTAAACATATCATTTTTCAAATTTGTCAGGTTTTTTTTTTTGGGGGGGGGGGAGGGGGATATGTTTGCCCCAATATTTTAATTAGCATGGTTATAAAATATCAACATTTTCAGCGCGCTCCGCGTGCAAATTTGCAATTATTGGGGCAAAGTACGTCGCAAAATTAAATACTATTTGTGTCAGTATTATGGTTTTGTATACATGCTTTGTACAAAACATTCATTTTTTCAATTTGTCTGCATTTTTTTTTTGGGGGGGGGGTGCAGGCAGAACAATTTATTTGCCCCACTTGTTTCGTTGAAAATGTCAGAAATTTTCGCAATGTAGGCTAGCAATTTTCGATTTTTTTCGATTTCAAACACATTTACTTATTTCATTTCATATAGACAAATTAAACAAAGTAAGCAAAAGAAATGCAATGCGCCTATTTTTAATTTTTTTTTCTTCAGCAAAGCGCGCCGCAAAATATTGTGTATAAGTTTAAAACCTGTTGAAGACTGTAGAAACAAGATATTTCGTCACGAGGTCTACGGGAAATACGTGTTAAAGAAAATCCAACCGTCTTGAACATGTTAATGGTTGGCTGCTCGCTTGCGCTGCTTTTTAAACATAATTATTGCATACGTGTTAAGGATTTTAAAACTTTTTTTTTTGGGGGGGGGGGCGGGGGGTGTAAAACGACATGTTTTCTCCCAATATTTTCATTGGCGTGGCGAAAGTTTCGCCCGCCTCGGCAGGATCGAAGCCTTGACACACACGTAAAAAGAGCATGCAGTACCTCATGCTATAGGAATTCTGCAATTCTCAACTTGAAGTTTAGATACCAACAATAAAAACATAACAAAAAGAGGCAAAATTGTTACATTTTGAAAGTGAAAATTCTAAATTTTCTCACACTGGGATCCTCAGTTTTAAGCTTAAACGGTAATTTTACTGCATCATGACATAAAACTCTCATTTTTTACCCCTATACTGTTCTCACTAATGGAGGATCCCCTTCACTGCCCTTGTAGCCAAAAATGTGTCTTTTCTGCCTCATTTCGGATGAAGGAATACATAATGGCATTTGTTGTTGATGTTGTGCAAAAGTTGTGGTGATTTTTGTTTTGTGAAAAATTGGGGAGAGTCTGGGAGGAAGTTCCCTTCCTAGGGGAAATTTGATATTTTTCACCTATAAAATGTGTATTTTTAGCATCATTTAAGACCAAAGACTGCATAATATTAGCAAAGTGTCTACGGGGAGAGTCTCGGAGGGAGGAGGAAATGTTCACATATCACATTAAAAAACAAAATCGCAAGAGCTTTTACACATCAACAACAAATGTCAACTCAACACTGGCGCCAAATCCGTGATGTCATCCTATTCATCAAGGGTGAATGAATGAATGGACCACCCCCCCCCCTTGATAAATATGATAATATCACGGATTTTCGCCAGTGAATGTCAAGTCAATTATATATTTCTTCTTCCAAATGAGGCAGAAAACAAACATTTTTAAAGAGAAAATTTTTCTCAGCCAGGGAGGGGAGCCACCATGTCCCAAACCCTCCCCAATTTATCACAAAACAACATTCGCCACAACGTTCGCACAACGACAACAATGCAGTCCGTTATGCATTTCTTCATCAAAAATGGGTGCTGAAAACACACATTTTCAAGGCGAAAATGTCAACTTTTCTCACCCTGGACCCTCCCAAATTTAAAGTGATAGGCTAACATTGTGGAGCTTCAATTTAAAAAATTGTCAAACTTTGATGTCTGAGCTACATAGTAGTGTTCATGTGGACAAATAAACACCTTAGAATACAAAAGTTTGGAAAGTTACACTGCCAATGGCAAGTTATACATGAATAAACAATAAAACTCGGGGCGAGTTTTATTAACCTAGGTGTACACACAGTAAGTCTATGGGAGGAAATGGGCAAGTGAATCTGGTCAACTTACGATTTTCACTTTTTTAAAGCACTAAATAATCATTTTGAAATACAATTTTTTCAGGGCTTCATTTTTAGACCTCATCAAAGACACTGGTAGCATGGGGAATCATGCGGCTCAGACTTTTTTAACTGTGGTAAATGTTAGCCAATACCTTTAAGTCTTTCTCCATATATTTCTTGATTTTGCTTCCCACCCCCCCCCCCAGAGTCACTCGATTTGAAAACTTTAGGCCTGTAGGCCTATACTATTTTGTCTATTTTGTTACCATTTTTTATAGTTTTTGTTATAGTCACACTTTCCACTTTTTAACGAAATAGGAGCATTTTTTTTAATCCCGCGAAAGGGTATTTTTATTTCGACTTCCGTGTTTTCGTCCACCCCCCCCCCCGATCCACTCGTTACATGACATATCTCCGCTCCTGCCTGAAACACTTGATTACCGGTTTTACCCTTTTTTTACTTGTCACAAAATCGCCACCCCGTCGCCCTTCCTAAAATATCATCCCTTTGATCGGGGCTGCTCCTCAAGTCATTCTAAGAAAAGTAGGATGAGGAGCAGCACGGAGAGCAGCAGCAGCAGAACTCCCCCCCCCCCCAAAAAAAAAAACCGGACCCGTGGGAAAATTTACATAAATTTATGAGTGGGGCGCGTTCCATAAGTCGGTAATACACGCACGTGGGTACAACCCGAACATCGATATAATTATGCCGTCGACACACGGCCGCACGGCCACGGGGAGCCACCGGCCCAGCAGTCCGCTCGCAACCCGCCGGGCCAGTTGAGCTGTCTTCATGGTCTTGTGAATGTGAGTGTTCACCCGTTGTGTTCGTATTATGTTCTAACGAATGAGCGGTCCTACTAATCAGCGCGAACTACCGCGAACTGCCGCGAACTGCCGCATACTACCGCGAACTGCCGCGAACTCAACGCGAACAAACGCGAACTCGACAAGAACTACCGCGAACTCGGACCGCTAAATACTAATCAGCGCGAACTACCGCGAACTACCGCGAACTGCCGCGAACTACCGCGAACTCGATGAGAACTGGTGCTGACGCGAACTGGTGCTAACGCGAACTACCGCGAACTACCGCAAACTCGATGAGAACTGGTGCTGACGCGAACTGGTGCTAACGCGAACTACCGCGAACTACCGCGAACTCGATGAGAACTGGTGCTGACGCGAACTCGACGCGAACTCGACGCGAACTGGTGCTGACGCGAACTAATTAACCTATCAATCGCAAAATACTTAATGAATGGCGAACTCTCGCGACACGCCGTAACGCCAGCAGGGGGCCACAAGTTTAGCGCGCAAATGCCGAGAAGTCATCGCAAAATGCCCGATTCTTTAATCAGCGCGGAACTTCAGACGCTTGGCTAAACCTACGTACCATTGAAGTAGTTCGTAGCTTGATCAATTATGATTTAACCGATGTGGAACCAAAATGTTTATGATCGATTAAGTATCATGTTTAAACTGTAGCGATAGAATGCTTCATTTTCTTGTTTTCCCCCTCCTTGTAATCTCTAATCATCCCTTTTCATTTAATATTTGTTCATGTCAACTCATCCACCCTTCCTTTTGTAATCCATTTTAACTTGTGCTTATGCATCTTCTCATTTCCTTTCTTATTTTTGTGTCATTTACGTTATTTGTGAGTGTCAACAGTTTGTCCGTTTTTCTCTCCTTTTTGTTTCATTCTTACTTTTTCTTTTCTTATTGTTATCGCCTTTCGCTTTTCTACGTCTTTTCAGTTATTCTCTTTAATTCTCACTTGTTTAAATTATTTGATTTTTTTTTTCCTTTTTTTTTCTTTTTGGAATTTTTTGTTGCAATGCATTCCTCCTTATGTCTTGATCCACTTACCCATTTTTCTTTCTTTACTTTGCCTTCTTCCTTTTTCTTTAAAGTTGCCATTTCTTTCTTGATGTGGTTATTCTGCGTGCCTTTCTAAAGTTGTTTGTTTCACCTTAGTCTCCGTTTCTCTTCCTTTTTGGCCTTTATTTACTTTTATTTGCACTTCTTTATTGGAAGTCTCATTTCGCTCCTGTATTATCTTTCTTCATTCTATTCTTTCTCTACGTTATGTGCCTGGTTTATGACTCCTTTCTTCGCTCTTTATCGCTGTTCTCATTTATTATCATTTCTTTCTATCTTTTTTGTTATTAATCTTTATTCCTTTGTCCTATGAAATTATGAACTGATTTTTTTTTTACTCTTAATTCTCCTTTTGTGTGGTGTTGTGTAATTTCTTTTGTCCTTATTTGTTCTTAATTTTCAACTTTATTTTTAAAACCTTACTTCCGTTTTGTTTTCTTCTTCTTTTCTTTCTTTCTTTCTTTCGTTCTTCTTTCTTTGTTTCGCTTCTTTCTTTCCCTGTCATTCCTTGTTTTCCAATCTATCAAATCTTCTATTATCTCTAATTTTGAACTTATTGTACAAACCCTTTAATTTGTTTTCTTTTCTTCTTTTCTTTTTCTTTCTTCTTCCTCCTCCTCCCTCCAGCTCTTCTTCTTCCTTTCTTTTTTTCGGCGTCTTTCTTTCATTTTTTCCTTTTTTCCTTTTCGTTCTGAAATGTATTCCTTATTCTGTCTAAATCGTTTCTCCATTCTCCCTCTCGCCCCTCTTTCTTTAATTAATTCTACACCTTTCTTTTGATATTTTTTTTTATAACATTTTTGCACTTTAATTATTAGTTAGTGTAATGTTGTTTCATTTTGTTGTTGGTTTTTTTTCATTTCTTTTTGTTTCTGTAATCCCCTGTGTTATCATTTTTCCTATCTTTCCCTGTTTTCAATCTTCAATTTTTCCGTTTGTTTTTATTTTGTTCAGCTATTTCATTCATTTTTTTTTTAATGTCTTCTTAAATTCACGTTCATCTTTTTCTATGCATCTTTTTCGTTTCTCTTTCTCCTCCTTTCTTTATTTATTTGCTTTTCTTTAGTTCGTCCTATTTTTCATAGTAATTTTTTGACCATACTTTAAGTCTTATCATTTTTTTTTGTTTTTTTTCGCCCTTTTAAACTTCCTGTCTTTTTTTTATTTCGCCGCCCGGCACGCCCTTTTTCTAATTTTAACTAGTTTTTCTGTATTCCTATCTTCCGGGCGTACCTTACGGGAGGGCAGGGGGCCCTGGAACAGATTTTTTTCACCGGGCGCTGATATTTATCTACCTATCTAATCTATCCTCTATCTATTCAATCTATCTATATTCTATTTATCTATCTATCAATCTATCTATCTACTATCATCTATCTATGTATCTATCTATCTATATCTATCTGTCTATCTATTCCTCTATCATTTCATTTTTTTATTTATTTATTTCCTACAAACACATGATAA
>JZLH01S0018991.1:82908-94802 GCA_001188425.1 Eucidaris tribuloides | reverse complement strand
GGGGCCGCTGCGACGCAAGTCTACCTCAGACAACTAGTCTTTATTCAGACAGTTAACAGAAATGATAGGGGCGGCCTAATTTCTCTAGGAATAGACAGGTTCTTGGTTTTTGGAAGCCAGACTAATATCCAATACGCGAGCGAGAGTACGGCGAGTGAACAGTCCCGGGTGTATTCCCCGGTGTCATGGGCGTGCCCGCCCCTGGCCGGTGCCGTCGAGGGTGGCGTGATTCGAGCTGCGGACCCCCCCCCCCGGGCGTTTAAGCATATGATGCCTGTTACTTAAGATGTCCCACTTACAGGGCGGCCGGAACGTATTTTCGTTTGGCGGGGGCACAAGAAAAAAAACGCACTTATATGTCAAAACGGGCATTGGGCGCCATGCAATATTTTCACTATCAATTAGGTTTCAGCCTGAAATTGCTGTTTTGCCCGGCAATGTAACTTGAACAAAACCTTTTTGAATGGTTCCATCGTTAAAAACAATGTGACAGTGTATACACATACTCCGCGACGCGAGCGATAACGCGACTCGCGAAGCGTTTAGAGAAAATTTGAAATGCTTAAGTTGTAAAAGCGCTTTGTGATCTTATTCTGGCGCTAATCTACAGCTCTGATTTTTTTTTTTTTTTATGTTTTAAAAATTAAGATGAAGAACATCTGTGTAGATCAAACTTTTCTGTTTGAAAGTAAGTAGCTTTTTCATTCGCGTAATGTAAGCGAGATAGAACGGAGATTTCTATCATGAACATGAAATATATCTACTTCCGCGACGACGTATTGTAGCGAGCGACTGCGTTTTGTTGAAAATTTGAAATGTTTAAGTGTAAACTCGCTTTGTGGTCTTTCTGCTCCGCTAATTACATACTCATTTTTTTATGCAGTGTGTTAAATAGATGAAGAAATATAGATCAAATGGATCCATACGAATTAACATGCAGCAAACACTAAGGGCGGCAGAGATGATTAAACAGTTAGTTTTCGTTATTGAATTTAGGCCTACACAGTCATGATGCACATTGTGAATACGCAAGTTCTGTTAAGAAAAGGTGGGCATTCTCCTTAAGATGTGTGTCTTCTTCCGTTCGACGAGATGAAAAGGCGAAAGTTCGGAAATTTCCGCTCACGAAAAACCACTTTTTTTACCACTTGCGAGAGCACTAAAATGAGACCATTGTTTCAGAGCAAAAAGATGGAGAGAGGCCAATGGTCTACCACCCGATAAGCACTTAGTGAGAGGCCAAATGCCAATTTTTAGCACATAATGCTGCCCCCGTTGGAAGTATTCTGACTGTTTACATCTACGATGTGAGTCGCAAAAATAACAAAGTAACAACAACAAAGATAAAAGAAAATCACATTCAGTGACGAATGACTGCTTATTTCAAATGAGTTGACTTCACTCAGTGTGGAACCAAACGAAAAGAAGGCACATTTAACTTAGAAAAAATCGTATACTTTCCTTTAAGTGAAATGGGGGGGGGGGGGCAGTAGTGGGGGCAAACAGTAGGAGGCCTAGTTTTAGCTACCCCAATGATGCCCATACATTAGAGTGCCAATTGCCCTTTTCTGCCGACGAAATTTCATTACACATAATTTACCAATATATCTTCTCTGCCTACTGAATTACGTGTCGTCCGCCCCGTCAAGGGCGCAAACAGAAACGAAACATTGAATGACACATGAAAAAACCAATCAACATACATAATAGGGAATTGCCTTCATCGACAAAAATGAGTAGATGTAAAAAAATTCATTTCACAAGATATTTCATTTTGAAAAAACGGGCACTTTCATTGAAAAGAAGGGCACATTTTTTTCTATCCGAAATTTGTGGGGGCAAGGTGGCCCCCCCCTGCCCCCCCGTTCCGCGCCCCTTAAATTCAAACGAATTAAACTTATTATGATTGAGTTGATGAACTGATTATGATTGATTTATTGATTTATTATTTATGCATCATGCGCCACTTCGGAATGCCCTATGCGCCAAAGGCCCGCCGGAAACTCATTAATCGACGAACCCACTTTCCTAGATCTCCTTAGATTCTAGTATTTAGTAGCCTGATTTCAACGTTAGGCAGTATATGCCCAGGTAGACGGGAGATTTCATTGATAAGTTTGGGGGAGGGTGGGGGGACGAAGGCGAAAATAATAATACCCTCCGCGGACGGGAAAACGCCCTGAGGAACATTATATTAGCCCCTATGGTTAAAAATAGAACAGAAACTGCTTACAACTTTTGTCATCGGGTTGACTGTTGAAATAGACACTTTGCACTTTGTGAAAGAATGACTAAAAAATGTCTGAAGTGATCGACAAAAACTATACTTGGGCTTTGATACTTTTAGTAGTAGTGTGAAGATTAAGAATTCGATCAGTCGATTTATAGACAACTGTACTGGCGTAAATCTACATACTTTTTTTTGGGGGGGGGGGCAGGCGGACGTATATCCTCTGGATTATTTTTTCTTGGGGGATCGTCCCGATAGATTTTGTGTCTGCAAACCTGTTCAAAAGGTGAATGTGAGGGAAATAAAAGTATTATAAAACTTTGTTGATAAGGGGGGGGGGGTTCAAATGACAAAACAATGTCAAAACTTATGCCATGCACCCCCCCCGCGTGAGGATATACATATTTCGCCTTCGGCGTTTCCACCTTCGCGCCTGAAATCGCTTAAAAGCGAAATTTGAACATGATCGAGAGGCTTATTGAATAAATTTCTTACTAATGCAGATTTTGTGATAAATGTACAGTATGTATGTATGTATGTATGTATGTATGTATGTATGTATGTATGTATGTATATATAGATAGATAGATAGATATCTTTGCTTTTACTGATTCTGTAACTCACGTATCCCCCCTCCCCGCCAATAAAAAAAAGATATTTCTGCACTGACGACTCTTCATCAACCAGCAATAGTGGAGTACGCTGTTTTACTAAATTCTCTTTAATGTTTGTATACTACCGTTAATCCGTTATAATTCCAAAGGATGTAATCAAAGTGGACTTGATAACTTTTTTTTTGCCTCTGAGATTAATATTATAATATATAACCGAGCAAAACTATTTAATAGTATAGACGACGATTTGTTATAGAGGTGTCGTGGTGTTCTTTGCCTTTCACGTGTGAGAGACTCTGCTTAGATGTGTTAGGTAAGAAAAGTTGAAGTTGGTGTGGGAAGCTGCGACCCACTATAGAACTGCTCTACCCCATTTTTCAGCATGATTTGACCGATTAATAAAATGTAATAAAGAGTATACAGTGGTTTATTGTATTGATTTGAAGCGTGTGACTTGCCGTATTCTGTCATATTTTGTCTTGCAATGTTCAAGGAACTGAATTTCGCCTTGATGTACCCATCATTTTTATGTATGGAAATATTTTTATGCATCATGATTCCGGTTGCCCATCCGTGCGTCCGCTCTTTGCTGTGAAGATACTGAAGTATCGTTCGACGGATTTTAACGAAACTTGGACCAGAGATGAAACATTGGGCAGTGTGGCTACATTTTGGGCAAAATCCGTTGAGGGCCAAAGGTGTCAGTTGGGGATTTGCATTATTAGTATAATTTGGTGATTAATTGGGTACAAGAATAAAGAGAGTCAAATGGGTCAAAGGTCAATGAAGTTTTTCTCATATAAAAAAAATCAGTAATTTTTTTGAGAAATATTTAGAAATTTCTTTTAAAAATGTCTGAACGTTGATGCAAGATATCTACCTCAGCATCGAGAGGCCAACACTGCTGAGGAAAATCATTTTTTGGGGGGTCATTATAACTCTTTCACAATAGAACTCAACAGGTCATTCAGAGCAACCATATTATATTGTAATTCATATCGACAAAATTATATGATGGAGGTATGTATTTCCTTCAAATCGTCGACGACGTAGATATCCGATGCCACTACGGCAACGCGCCAATTACCATAGCAACGAGGTTACAAAGTCGTGCGTAAATCACGAAGTTAACCCGTGAAAGGAGATTGAACTCGCCGAAGTTTATCCGCGTTATTGAAGCATGGTGCAACTTACGGGGAAAATCTCCGGGGGAACACAACACAACGCACGATACATATCATATATCATAATTTTGAAGAGTTACAAGTACACAAATAAACAGATATGAATCAAGACATCTTGAAGCGAAACTTGAAACCTTGATAGCATGTATAGGTTAATTTGTTCGGTCGTATTTTTCGCAAGTTATGCGCGGTCATTCAATTCAGGAACCAAATCAGAAGTGTACAAGAGGAAGACTAATTTCAATTAGTCTGCTCTGCTGGGCGTCTGGTCTCAATGATTCAAAATTGAAACCTTTCTTGTCATTGATTGACAGGTTAACGATGTATGTGACGTCATCACGTCAAGTTCGAAATCATTTGTTGGTCGCCGGCGATTCTGCAACATGAATTTAATGACAATATGACAAATTGGAAGAGAGCGTCTAATTACACCAACTCATGGGATATGAATGTAGGCCTATAATTTTGTGACCCTTCCTCCAAATCTGATACTGCGGCAAAGATAAGTAGATAAGTAGCGGTTGACTTGCCGTTTGACAATATGGTCGATTTTTTTGAATTAATGGCCCAATTACCGAGTAAATTTATCTTGACCAACATTAAGCAATGCAGACTTGTCCATTAAGTTTGTTTCCTTTCGTTCTTTGTAATTAGTGTCACATATACTTATCCTTATGTCCTGCTTGTTCACGATTGATAAAACGTGATGAATTGATAGACATGAAACCAAATCACTTTCCATCAGTTCGAAATTTCAAGATGGCGACGTGACGTGAGACTACGTGCATTAGTCTGCATACCAAGGCTTACCCTTGGGAGTTTGAGCTTCGGCTTTTTGCCCTTGGATGACGACACCGCCGGTAACCCAATCTCGGAGACGGTTCTCCGCTGCCCCGCCCCACGCGATGAAGCGGATCTGTACGGTCATCTCACGCAAATGAAATTTTTGTTTTCCCGCGCTTTCTGCATGTAGACGGAAGCGATGGGGTATCGTCTGGTTCCAGTACAGTATACTAACTCTTGATTGTCTGAATGTTTTCTTTATTACATCTCCATCGATCGCACTTCATGTCCATCGCAAGAGTAAGGAAAGCAACTTTGTATAAAGTTCCCACCGATTCACCGACATGCAAACACGTATATGTACTAAGATGTATGTAACCATGGACTCGACTCGAACCCCAGCACTCAGCAGTCTCGTTGGATCTGAACTCACAGTGATCAACACAGCTGATCTATCGCAGTTCGTCAACGTTGATCGTAAGGCTCATGATAATTATATCAACTAATCTGCAACTTTCTTTCGTGTATTTGGTG
The DNA here is from genome assembly GCA_001188425.1 of Eucidaris tribuloides. NCBI lineage: Eukaryota > Metazoa > Echinodermata > Echinoidea > Cidaroida > Cidaridae > Eucidaris > Eucidaris tribuloides. The sequence continues at coordinate 89,457 of JZLH01S0018991.1, read as the reverse complement.
AGTGTTCCCTCTTTCATCACTGGGGGATCGCATCGTCGTATTCATTGAATTGTAACCACACCGCCCATGCCGCCTGATTACTATACACAACTTTTGGGGTATAGATCGTGTAAACTAAACTCGCTGGTAGAACTTTACGGTGCACGGAGGTAGAGAGGAAGTATAGGCCTATGTGATTCCTATAGGCTATAGCAATGACGGGGACTCCATCATGTTGCACGAACAAATATCTCATCACTTATCAGCAAACCGCGGGCTGAAACAAAGTAATACAGGTAAGTATTCTATTCGATTTTCAATGGACTATAATAAGCAGTGCATCTCGCATGTATCTGTGTATGGATATATGAATATTCATATGGTATGACCAAGTTGCTCTGTGGTGTGTCAGTGTGAACTTTTCTGTTCAATAATATAGTTCAGACAGAGTACAGAGTAGCAGACGTGGACCTCTGTACTGTGATGATGACGGGCCAGTGATTTTAAGTTTAGTTCATATTTCATCTTATCGGCATGTATGCAGGAATACCCAATCGCAAGAATCGTGGTTTCCAAATCCGCGATTGGGAAACTACCATCCTGCTGCTAAGTATGTGACGTTTCTGACTCACAGACAAAAATCTTTTGATGCCAAAAAAAAAAAAATGCGCTGTTATCATGGTTATCATAGTGTTTTGTAAGTTGCATCTGCATCTAAGTTGGGAATCGACATGACCGAGTCAAAATAAACTCACAAGCTAATATGAAAATTGGCATACTGACGATACTGTATACGATTTTAAAAAAATTTATTTAGTTTTAGTTTTTCTTGGGGGATGGGGTGGGGTAGGGGTATGTGCAGTATGTGCAGTATGCTTTCAGGCTGCTGTCATGTTCACTACATGACCGTCGAGTAGTGTCGAACGTCGAGAAATACATCAGAGACCTTTTGAACTCAGTAAGCCCATATTTGCGACCAGGCAGTCAACACATACATACATTTCTAGATTTCTTGCCGTTAGAATTGCAGTATGATGTGTTGATCAACAGGTTATCATGGAAGGAATATCGTGCAGACGGTGAACCCACCGACTGAGTCCACACACCATGATCCCTTGGCGGGAATCTCCACCATGGCCGCACAATTCGATCGGGGTCACATTCCAGAGCCGTGTCATCTCAGGTTGGGACGCAGTGAGCGGCTGTCATCAAGATTTATTAGAAGTTCGAGGTGAGCGTACCACTGGCGACCACGTACCGCAATTTACAAATTCCTTGCCTTGTGACCCAACCCACCGGAGGTCTTCGAAATAAAATGCAGGCCGTTCTTTGTTCCGAATCGACCAATGTCGTTTCGCACAATTTAAGATATTTGCACTGTTCTATGGGCGCAAATCCATTTTCAATGTAGGGGGGAACATACACATGCAGAAACACCTGCCCAACCATATTTTGGCCAGCCGAAAAATTTTCTAAACGATCTGCCCAGAATTGCCAGCCAGAACAATTTCTGACAAGCGGGGGGGGGGGGGGGGGGGGAAGGCGCGCGACAAGCAACCATTATTTTGGCCAGCCAAAATATTCCTAACCTGGCGCAAATTGCCAGCCAAACAATTCTGACAGGGGGGGGGGGGGGGGGGCGGCGCCCACCAAAACCATGTTTCCGCCCCAAACATATTTTCGACCCTGACAAAATTTGCCAGCCAAATCACACAGCTTTTTTGGCAATAGCACATGCAAATCGTGGGGGGGTGGGGACATTTGATCATGCTGTCCCCCACCTTCAAAAGTCGTGGGGGGGGGGGACATGACCCGCCGTCGCCCCCCCCCCCCGATTGCCGCCGCCTGCACTGTATCCTCCTGTGGTATTTGCATCCCGAGCATTTATTGCTACAAATTAAGTCTTTTTCATTCCTTTGATAGGTAAAGTAAACTGAAACAAACAAACAAATAAATAAATAAAAACATAAAACTAAAATAAAGCAAAAACTGAATACAGGTTACACGAATTTCTGTCAATGCACGTAGTAGACGCTCTTGGCCATACCCAGTATATTATTGCGATATTTCTAGTCCCAATCATTTGGATCTCAATGGCGTGTGTGCCGTGCCAGTTGTGATGATTAGAAAGAGGAGGAAAAGAGGGAGATGAAGAAGAAGAAGAAGTTCAAGAAGAACACAAAGAAGAAGTTCAAGAAGACACAAAGAAGAAAGTTCAAGAAGGAGAACACAAAAGAAGAAGTTTAGAAAACCAACAAAGAAGAAGTTCAGAAGAGTTCGAACACGAAGAAAGAGGAGGAGAAGGAAAAGAAGAAGGAAGAGGAGGAAAAAGACGAAGAGAAGGATGAAAAAAAAACATTTCTAAAGACACACTAAACACAGTAAGAAACTCAGAATAGCAAAAATATCCGACGAAACATCTGTTTTGGTCTTGCCGATTGATCCTATCAAACACTACACAGGCAGTTCCTGTAGCTCGATTTTCTACGAATTGTATTCCCTTGGGGAAAGCTCGTCCGTGACTTATGTACCATTATTAGTGCTATGCGCGATGTTGCCCTACTTTCTTCTTCGTAGGAAAATAGTAAATTACACCATGGACATTATCAGATAGTCTCTTTCTACCTTCATGGAACGGGATAGGCAGTTGATGTTTTGTAGAACCCACCGAGGTGGATGGAGACTATGGGATCACTTTGGCGTCCAGGCATCTGTCCGTCGTCCGTCCGTAACGCTTACAAAAACTTGAATAGAACTGTGGGCTAAATGCTCCAACTGCAATCAAACTTGGTGGAAGATTGATCATACAATCTTTCAAATTTAGAAGTATGTGGAGGTAACCAAAAGGTCGAAGGTCATCAGCAGGGGTCAACGAACTTTTTGAGACCAATGTTAAGTTTTTTGAGCAAGTTTGTATTATTGCCCATAACTCTGCCCCATGTGCCTAATTGTGACCAACTTGCGTGGTAGATGTCTCATAGGGAGATGAAGGTCACCAAAAGGTCAAAGGTCACCGACAAGGGTCAACGACCCTTTTGTGCCCAAGTTTCTCCCATATCTTTGCCGGTTTGCCCTCATTTGCGCAATTGTGAATAAACTTGGGTGATAGATTTCTTATAGGGAGCTGAAGGTCACCAAAGGGACAATGATCACCGGCAGGGGTCAGTGCCCTTTTCAAGTCTCTAGCCCAAGTTTCTCCCATATCTTTGCCGGTTTGCCCTCATTTGCGCAATTGTGAATAAACTTGGGTGATAGATTTCTTATAGGGAGCTGAAGGTCACCAAAGGGACAATGATCACCGGCAGGGGTCAGTGCCCTTTTCAAGTCTCTATTATGTCCCATAACTTTGCCCCCACTTGCCCAGTTGTGACCAAACTTGCGTGGTAAATGTATCATAGGGAGTTGAAGGTCACCAAAAGATCAAAGGACACCAACAGGGGTCAATGACCTTTTTGAGCTTAATGATACTTTTTTTAGCAAGTTTCTATGTACGCGAAACTAAGTGAGGCACTTTTTGGTTATCGCCAGACGTCTTGTCATAACAGAATGGAAAAACACCCTCTTTTGACTCTACTTTTAAATTTGGGGCACTAATCATACCCATAATACAACAGAAATATCCTGGTAGTGTGCATTTGTTTTATTCCTGCTATCTGTAGACTATGGCACTGCAACAGTTCATATTTTTGAGTATGTGCCTGTATCTAAGTAAAGACCAGTTCTCATCCTCTCGGCGTTTGAGTTGATCCTTTACAGTGGGCCTTTAAAGTAATGGCACCGAAAACTTATTTTTTTTTTTTTACCACATGACATTTGTTGCGTGTCCAGCATAAAGCGTAGCCCCCCCCCCCCCCATCATTGTAAAAGTAAATAAAACAAATAACATTTTAAGATGCTGAGATCTGTGTCATCGGACGACGTTATTCCTATATAATATTAAAAGAAACTACACTGTAAGTGGGTTTGACTTTTGAATTGAAATAAACACATGTTACAGCGATAAGCAGGAGCGCATATTTTGTGTTTTGGTCTATTCTGTTTGTTTGGGCAAGCGCAACCTAGCATCTGGAAAGCTCGGAGTCCGCCCTAGAAAACTATCAGAGGTGAAAGTTACTGGGAAAGTGAGTCAAGTTAGTCAACTTGTCACAAGTTTTGTGCTAAAAGATGAGGGCACTCAAGACAAGTGTCCATAATTTTCATAGTATTAATTCATAGAACACATCAGTAGACCGTCTGGCAGTACGAGACGACAGAAAGACACCCTTGCGTAATGAAGATTGAACTTTGATCATGCAATGTTAGCCCATTTTGCTGTCGTGTATTTTTGCGCATCTCCGCTCGATGAGTCCGATAGCATCTTTTTATATTACCCCCCCCCCAAAAAAAAAAAAATATAAAATAAAAAAATCGCCAATCGTTCCATGGTGTGATTCATTATTATTTCAAAACATGAAACCAACATGACATATTAGCCACACATATACTTGACATACTATAAATTTCCAAAATATCGCATAGTCGCAGTCGTAGGTCTTTTTCTTCTTCGTCGTCATCCTCGTCGTCGTCTTCTTCTTCTTCTTCTTCTTCTTCTTCTTCTTCTTCTTCTTCTCTCTCTCTTCTCTTCTTCTTCTTCTTCTTCTTCTTCTTCTTCGTCTTCGTCTTATGATAATGATGATGTTGAAAATGATGGTGATATTACCATGGCTCAGTGAGAGAAAGTTCTGTTGCATGTGCCATGTACAGAAAATGTATTTTCACACAAAGTCACAAACCTTTGCATCAATATAAGCATAGATTGGTAAACAAGACCGTGCAAATGGGACATTGTATTACCTTGTCTTTTCTTTATGATTATAATGCAGTACATCAGCAATAAGTTCATACCCGTAAGCCAGACATGAATGGAAATCATTCGAGCAATAATTCCTGCTGTAACATTGGACAACTCGAGTTCGCCGGTCGGACTATTGTCGTCTCCCCGTCTATATTAATCCCGAAGTGCTGGCTGGGCTCTGTATCCAGACGGGTTCACTGTCCTCATTTGACCCACCTTTCTGCGGATCTCTGCCTTCTTTACCACGGATCCCCCCTGGCAGGTGAATGTCCAGGTCACCCGGGTACAGGGGCATCGCGAGAAGATCTCGGAACGGGGGGGGGGTTGCTGGGTAGCTGGGGTCGGGATCGAGACACATTGCCGACATGTTTGCTTACAGTATATCCTGCAATGGGAAAACGATAGTGTGCCCACGAGGTTGTTCAGATTTGCAATTAGATTTGTCGACAAATCGACAGAATAGAAAAAGGGGGAAAAACGAGTAAATTAAGAAATTGAATAAACAATCACCTGTAAGATAGTAAGTGAAGAAAATAAAATGTGATGGACGTCAAAATTTACATTTGCCAACAAACATTCCAAAAATAGTTGTAGGAATAAGACAATCAATCCCATATTCAGATATGTGACTTTCTTTTCTTTTTGTAATTAGTGGACAGAAGTTCGAATGAATATTTCCACACCTCAACTTAACGCCCCCACCCCTACCAGTGAGTACCTAAATTGATTTCGAGTTGCGACTACTTTCGCAAGAATGATGTACACACGAAAAATAAAATTTCTTGTGGATGGCGGCCTACTAAACAAGCGATTTCCAAGTATGTGTGTGTGTTCACCCACTTTGGTCTTAGTTTCGACAACTTTTACTTTTTCAAAATTGTTGTCACATTTTGTGCACTAACTCGAATCATATCATCAGTCGGCAAGATCGGCACCTCCAAGATCAAGATTTTTCTCGAGATATATACCCAACACTGGTTATGATAACTATTCTCAGTTTTAGTGAAGTTCGTATTTATTGGGCTATTAAATACGGTATATAACCTATGCTAAAGTAGGCATATTTGTAGAGGACATACAGCGAAATCTACGACGTAGGCGTTAGCTAGGCAGTTTTGCGATCATTTCTCACGCTCAAGTTAAGTATCCATTACAATCATGTAATTTGTGAGTACGTGGAAATTACGTTTCCCCCGTGGGACATTGAGTCTTTCACTATCGAAATGCTTGATTTTGATAAAGCTTTCAAGATGTTATAATTTGTGTTCGTGTCTCAGAGCTGTGGGTAACGTAGTAAATAGCGCCACCTGGTGTTCTCATTGACCAATCCCTTGACTGTGGATGGCTTGGGAACAAACCTTGAGATTTATGAAGACCACCTTGAAATATTTATCGACATAAACTATTATCCAATGATTCATGGTCATCACATGCATTTGAAAATATATGCCGCTATATCACGAATGATTTGGTCAATGCAGTAAATACATACATGTTGCAAAGCCCAAGTTTAGTTTTGGGCATTTTTTTGTAATTTGAAAGCTTTATGCCCCAAAGTCATCTCATAACCCTGCAATAATAGATTATGAATGTCTTTAGTTTTTTTTATATGAATTTATGAAAATGTCGGGGGGACCCCCGACATTTTTGACCATATTTTTACATTATAGACTCCAAAGGGTTAATAAGGCGTTCATGTTATCCGAGTTATACCTCATCTGAAAGAGCAGAGTCTG
>JZLH01S0018991.1:53976-66118 GCA_001188425.1 Eucidaris tribuloides | reverse complement strand
GAATGTATCAATTAACAGTAAGTTGACTAATTAGTTTTTGATGTAACCAGTGGGACATGTGGTAACGCGTGGGCACATAAATGCACATTTTTCGTACAGAATCTTCAATATAAATGTCATTCTTGTTCTCTTAATATGCTTTTAAAACCTTACATGATGGAGCCCAAGGACTAACAATGACCTTTCTTGAACGTCACCTGAGGTCTGCAAACTCTCTAGTTGGTGCCACATTAGTAAAAACATCACTGTTTTATACAATTTGTTTGCTTTTCGATCCTGATATCTAGACACCAAACGGAGCCATGGAATCAGTTTAGAACTTTGCATCCTCTTGCCCTTGTATGTTAACATTTGACCTTGCATGTATTTGACTTTTGACCCCAATTTAACATGGCGGTTCTCATACATGTAGGGCACTACAATGTACATACACAGCTACCATCCAAGTTAGTACAATGGGCTGATACCAACCCAGGATAGAAAATTGCAGGTATTATTCTATGATTTTGATAATCAATTAACCTTTGACATACATGTACTATGTGACTTGACCTCCAAATTAACATTGAGGTTTCTGTTAAGCTATCTACCATCAAGTTTTGTTACAAATGGGCTTGTGGTTCCTTCATGGGGCCCTGCCCTTTCGGCCCCCAGGGGGGCCCAAGTGATCATTTCAGGAACCCTCTATATCCACTTTCCCCTTAATGGATCATTCGCCACCAAGTTTGTCTAAATCCATTATTTGATGCCCATAAAGAAATGATGTTCATGTGAAATGATTCCCCATAGCGGCCCCCTGCCCCCAAACCTGTTGCCCCCCCTCCCCCCAACAATTTGGGCCACCGGGCATTGGCATGACGCGAACATTAATTCATCACATACAGTATACAGTTCGCATATACTGCCTACTGTGACATAGCCAACTATTTTTGATCTAGAGAAGAGATATTTGAACCATTACCCTTTGTTTGGCCCTTTAGACGCCCGTCGTCCCAGTCCGGACCCCCCCCCCCCCCCTCGGGGGGGGGGGGGTACGGCAGGTGTACCATTCTAGGACCATTGAATCCCCCACGCTTTAAGGATCATTCCTGCCAATTTTGGGCTAAATCCAATGCATATGCAATGCATAATATGCATAGGAAAAATTGTCCCACGTGTTACTTGTCCCACGTGTTACCATACATGCTTTTGTAAACTTGACCTTGCAACCAAACTAGAAGTTGTATGTTCATGAAAGTTTGTGTTTAATATGTTGGTTAGATGCTAAAGAAGATGGAACTAACCAAATTTTATTTTGCCTTTTAAATTCAGAGAGTTTTGAGAATGAAGTCAAAGTAAAAAAAAACTGCATTTTTGTGGTCCCACGTGTTACCGATGAATAAATTAACATAAATTAATTAAAAAGTGAGTGATTTTAATTATTATTTCTATTGTGGGTAAAGATCCTTAGTACCTGTTAGAATATACCCAAGGATTGGGGTTTCTCATACCATATGGGAAAAAGGCCCACTTTTCCTTCTGATGTCCCACGCGTTACCACCGCAAAATAGCTTGGACTTGCCCTTATACGTTGCGGATCACCAACAAGTAATCAACCCTTTTAGCAGTCCACAACCCTGCAGGAAAGAACGCAGCATCCCACAGTGTGCTTACATTGTCGGCTATGTGAAAACGCCCGAATTTAACAGTGTGAAGACGATTTCAAACCGTGGTGAAGTTTTCACAGAGTGTCCACATAATGATATTCTGTTCCACACTGTGAATTGATGACTCACAATGTTAAAACGCTCGAATTAACACTGTGAAGAGATTTCACACTGCGTTCACAATGTGCTCACACTGTGTTTCACACTGTGGGACACTGTGTTCTTTCCTGCAGGGAAGGACTGACTGCTCTGTTTTGCTTGGTTGCTTTACAGGTCCAAAAAACTAAGGCAAACGCGCATCCTCTTAAATGTTAATTTATGGGAGTGAAACACTAGATCGCCCAGCAAGGTAAGAGTAATCACAGTCACCAAACGTGGCCAGGCCTATACTCTTCAAACGAGCATTTAGTACATAACTGTCGGGTATTTTTCCAATCGGAGAGCGGGAAATGAAACGGTATCGTTAACGTCAAGGAGCGGGGTATCGCGAGCGGTGTATATCTTCATCAATATTCTGAGAGCCAGTGTCTATTTTTGGCCCGCGCAGACGGTTAAACCGAAAGCGATACTTTTTTTCGTAGCCTCTAAAAATCCGTGGAGGTTGACGAACAGATGACTGTTCGAAGGTCGGTGTATCTGTCTGGGCTTGGATGTCAAGATGTTTTACGCATCAGTTATCAGGAAAGGGCGGGAAACTGGATTGATGGATCCGCAGGCGACATACTTCTCTGAAATTCCTTTCTCTTGGTTATAGTCAAAAGCAAAAGCGATATTCAAAGTTACTTAACTGAATGGTATACACGTAAATGTTAATGTATGCCAAATATAGGATAAAACACACACAAAAGGACCGGTAAATGCATCTTATACATTTTAAACAATTTGGTATTGATCTCAAACTGTACTTGCTGTGACTTTTATTTCTTCCATATATTACGTTATTGTAAAAACTTCCGCTCCGAAACGCGATTTGCGTCTTACTACGAGGGCCGAGACAGTCCATCACTCAGCGTGAGCCTATACGTCGCCTGTGAAGGCATATCCAATCAGATGATATTTTCGTCGTTACCTTGGCTGATAAACGAACAATGTATCATCTTTGCAGGAAAAATTTTCAACGAATTCAATCCCAATGTCAATCTTTTTGAATTTTTGGTTGAAAAGAAAATTGATGAAATAAGGCATCGAAATAACGAAACAAAAAAAATCCTTAACAACTTTTCAATGCCGTGATTAGCAATGTAAAAATTATTTTACCTCTCCACAATTTGACATTAAAATGAAGGGAAATCATATTACCTTTTTTCAAGTAGTGACCTTTTGATATCCATTATTAACATATTCCGGCTCAAGTTTTAGCAAACATATCGGTATTACCTGTACTAGATGGCTATATTTCGGCTAATTATGGGGGAGAAATTCACGCTTACTGATTGGCCGGCTGCCACGTGTTGTCTTCGCCAGACGCGCCTATTATTGACCAAATGGGCCGCGTCGCATTACACGCGCTGAGTGCATGCACGCTGGTTCGCAATACGTCATTACCGAACTTATGAGAAAACTGATGCATCATATTCATGCCCTAAAATTACTACCGTTTCCCCTCGACGAACTAAATATGATTGGTATATGTACTTCATGCTGAAAATGTCTAGTTTCAGAAACCGTCCGAAGATTTTTTATATAACGCTCCAGTAATATTTGACGGGCCATTGAGTGTGTCAACCACCCCCCAAAATGGGGGAAAATGACACAATCCCCATTGACAATCTGAAAAAGGGGAAATTTTAAAGTCAAAATTACTACCGTTTCCTCTATTAGAATAACTGTGAATTTGGTATCATCTTAAGCAAAACATTTTAAACTTTCAAAATCCGTCCGAAGATTTTTGAGAAACTTTCCCTATTTTAAGCAATCACGGCAGGAACATCAAAAAGCGCTGTTTTTGATGTTCATTTCCCGTGTTAAACGGGATTCACGGCTGCCGCCGAGGCAGATGCGCGTAGCTTTTCAATATGATGTTCTACCACAGTTTGCTGAACAGTATCTATAGTATATCTATAGACATCATTGTTATTTCGTCGTGTGCTGGTACTGAAAAAAAACGATAGATTCGAAAGACACTAGTCTTGCAGATTAAACGCATCGTATAAAAATTTCTGCAGTTTAAAAGAATCTGAATTGCATAATTCCCCATGATGCCTGCAATTCCAAACGATCATTATGTGCTTTTAAAAAGTGAAAATCATTGAGCGACCATTCCAGTTTTCTTTCATAGACTACTGTAGATCTGTTGCAGAATTTTCGTCAGCTGACAATAATTCATCTGCCGATTTTATCTGTGCATATTTTTATGAGTGACAGCATAACTGTCAGAATTTTTGTGTTTAAGATGTGTATTTGCCCATTCAAACACTGTCAGATATGTCAGATGCATGCATATGCATATGTGTATGTATGTGCGCCTGCTTGTCTGTATGTGTGTATAAGTGCGTGTATGCGTGTGTATAAACATACCAGTTACATAATTATTACAGAGTATCTATAAGTGCATACCCAATTACATTCATAATATTGCGTCATACCGCGCGTACCGCAGACACGCATTAATTTTGCAGCAATTATTTTGGAAAGCGAAAGTTAATGCACGGTACTCGAAATAGGAGAGGGCAAGAGTGGATGAAGAACCCTGACGTCATGGGGATAGTAATGCGATTTGGTCGGCGGGAATTTCTGAGGGACAGTCAAATGAAAAAAAAACAGCATGATATATGGGCATCTCATTTTAATTCGCGAACCACGTTCTGCCCCGAGATGTTTCAAGATTTTATAAGAATTCATCAAGCCGCTGAGATGCAGAGCACCACATACAGGAGCGGTATGCATTCATGACTTCGCTTTTCTTGCTTGGAGAGAAAATACGCTTTTATATCAGAAGGATAAATACATACTTTGTGCAATGCGTTAATCAACGTCAATCGTTTTTAATATCATCTGGACATTTATTATCATTATCTGACTATCGGCGATGTTCCCGAAGCGATGTGATGTATCCATAAGGCTTGACGTCATTTTTCTCTAAGATGGTGATTTATAATGAAATATGATACTCGGCACCAAAAATATATATCCAGCATATATATATTTGAACGATGTAATAAATTTGGAATTGGATGCTAATTCACAAAGGAGATCTAACTTTCATTGTGTAGATCAGGCGTTTGATTATGAAAATAATTTGTTTAAAACTATGATTCAATTTGTAATTTAGATTTTGTAAACTGTATGTACATAAAAAAAGACAAAAGCAGAGACTGTATGAATATTCCATGATTTTTGTTGTACTTACACTTAATCAAAAATCGAGTAATTCTCGAAAGATAAAACTAAGTTTGAAGGGAAATAATTAAGTTGGACGGCCCTTAATTTGCTTTGAAGAAACAGGTTAACAATGGTCACAGTCAAAAAAAAAAAAAACCCGCGAGCTTCATAGTCCTCCATGCTCTAAGCAGTCTCTCACACCATGTTGTAGGTGTGTTGGATAAGGTCTAAAAATGAAGCCCTGAAAAATGCATATCAAAATGATTATTCAGTACTTTAAAAAGGTGAAAATCTACCAGTTCTCAGGTTGACCGGATTCACCTTGATCATTTCCTCTATAGAATACTGTGTATAGAACTAGGTTATTTAATACTCCACCGCGGTGGTAATTACAAGGTTGGTGTTTATTCATGCATATCTTGCCAGTGGCAGCATAACTTTCCAAACTTGTTCTTATTCTAGGATGTTTATTTGTCCATTTAAGCACTATGTAGCTCAGATATCAAAGTTTGAAAATCATTTAGTTGAAGCACCACAATGTTAACTTGTGTCTTTTACGTAAAAGGTTGGTGATTGGATGGGTATGATGTATAAAATAATCATTTTGAAATACATGTATAATTTTTCAGGGCTTTATCTTTAGACCTTATCAAAGACACTTGGAGCACAGATGATTATGTATCAGTATCTCACATCCTTTTTTTTTAAACTGTGGTCATTGTTAACTTGTGTCCTTAAGGCCATTGTCCAATCAACTTTGGGGTGGAACGACCTCTGTCGACTGCATGGGGGGGGGGGTCACATCGTGCTGGTGATCAACTGTGCAGACGTCATCAAAATGACATAGTACCCCACGCGATTTCCAATCGACAGTAATAAACACACCATACGACTTTGTTTTCGTCTACTTGCGGTACATTTTGCTCAATGTTTCTTTCATCAATTTCAAATCGACGTAATCTTGGACACGGATCATTTTAAAGGGCAATCATAGCACTGGGAACAGTTTAAAATGCCACCCGAATTAAATGAGTTTGGGCAAATTCCGACATTTAGGCGGCCTACAAAAGGGAGCTCTTTGTGCGGTAGAAAAGCCTTTTATAACCTCACCGGAGTTGAACCCATAGAAGTTCGAAGGGAAAACAAGCTGCAATGTTTTCATTCAAATTGTTACATAAAATGTTACAGGAATTCATATGCGATAAAATAACCGTAAAATACGCAAGCGAATTTCTTGAAACATGGATGAATTTGTTCTTGTAACAGTGTCCCTCAACACATAAGAGTAGCAGACAGTCTAGTCTTTTTTTAAAAAGCACTAGATACAGTAATGTTGTGAGTGCAGCATGTAAGCCCGTCTCTGAATGTACGTAAGATCAGCAATAACAGGGTATATGCTTGATCCTTCCGGTATTTTGTGTCTTCTCGTGTGACGTTTTTAGGTCATGTTCTTGTTTTCTTAGATATACGTTTTTGTTTGTCTTCGTACAGGTTTTTACGTTTTTTACTTTAATCTAATTTGATTGATTTGTTTTCTTTGATTTCGTTGATTGCCATACACGGCCTTCTCTTTAAAACGGCTTTCCTGGATGATAGTAGCAGCAGCAGCAGTAGTAGTAGTAGTAGTAGTAGTAGTAGTAGTAGTAGTAGTAGTAGTAGTAGTAGTAGTAGTAGTAGTAGAGCAGTAGTAGTAGTAGTAATAGTAGTAGTAGTAGTAGTAGTAGTAGTAGTAGTAGTAGTAGTAGTAGTAGTAGTAGTAGTAGTAGTAGAGCAGTAGTAGTAGTAGTAGTAGTAGCAGTAGTGGTGGTGGTGATCGTGGTGGTCGTGGTCGTGGTCGTGGTAGTTGTAGTAGTAGTTGTAGTAGAGGTTGTAGTCGTAGTAGTAGTAGAAGCAGTAGGATGAGAAGAAGAAGAAGAAGAAGACAATCCAAGTGTGTCATATTTCTCAGATCAATCCCACTGTGTGCTTACACTTCATAGATACACGAGACAATAATATCACACCGTGACAAATAAGAGATGGTCTGAAACATGTAAAAATATCAAGTAGCGATCAATAAAGCTTTCACAAGACATACAAATCTTTCAAAAGTGCCAACTTGGTTGATAGTCTGTAACATATCGTTCCACATATCACATGCTGCAGAGTGACAACATAATGTGTTTCATAAACACAAGTGTTAACATGACAAGTAATAATGACTTGGAGTTGGTGGAAGGTATAGTCAAGTTTTAGACTGTTCTCTTTTTTTTAAAGAGCAGTCTATGACTTGGACTAGATGGAAGGTTTTTTGTTGGAATAAATACCCAAATGAGTTGTTGAAGATAAGATAGAACACCACTTGACAGACACTGAAATTATAGCGGGGGAATTTTCAAACAAGTTCTTTTTTTTACCGGAAGCGCAAGTAATTCCCGTGATGGGGTATAAGATATTAGAGCAAGGGCGATGCCAGGGTAAAATGTTATGGAGGGCGCAAACTTTCGGGGGGGGGGGCAAAAAGTATCAAACCCCCGTAAATTTCATGAATTACACTGCGAAAACCCCTGATTTTTTGTATGTTGAAAATTTCAGGGAGCGACCGCCCCCTGCCCCACCCCCTAGTGGTGCCGCCCCTGTATTAAAGGGATAATACCCCTCACCCTTTTCTTACGGGCTGTTAACTGTATGTTGTGTGTCTATGCAAAAGTCATTAACAGTATTCCTTATGTATGATATTAGCGGCCTTTGCGTAGACACACGACATACAGTTAATGGCCTTTGCATAGGAACACGACGATAATTATGTCCGCACTTAAAATCAATGCCGGATCTATGATTATCAAAATGGGGAGGAGAAGGGGAGGGAAGGGGGAAATGTGTGGGGGCAGCACTCAGGGCGTAGCTACGGGGGGCTAGGGGCACGGTCCCCCCCCCTAATTTCGTGTGCCCCCCCCCCCCCCCGGTGCCCCCTACAAAAATTACTGACCGTGAAAAAATTTTGACCTGGGATTTGAGAAAAAAAATAATAAAAAATGTTGGGACTGAGGTACCAATCACCCCCTCCCCCCACCCGCTGAGCAAGTTTGCGGCGATTGGCGTGACCGGGCAAAAAAAACTTAGGCCTTGGAATTTGGAAACAAAACTATCGTTGTCCCCCCCCCTCCTCCCCCGATGAGCAACGTTTATCGGTGTTGGCGTGACGGGGAAAAAAAAAAAATGACCTGGGATTTGGTGCCCCCCCCCCCCCCTCCGTGCCCCCCTGCTGAAAAAATCTAGCTTCCGCACTTGGCAGCACTTGGGGTTGACAAGTAAAGACAAAAAAGGGGGTCATCTGTTTTCAGCTGAAAAGCAAGGCACAACACTCTAAAACCTTAAATGCTATATCTCAACATTTAAAAGGGCCCAGGAGTGCCCAAACTGTCTCTATGTTGTATTTAACCTTTAGCCAGCTGGATCTGACACTGTTGAATCCAGCTGGAAAAAAGGGTTGGATATAACATTTAGAAAGTGTTGTAACGTGTGGTCACTCATCGGCCCTTTTAAATTTTGAAATAACATTTCTGTTTTTAGCGTAAAGGAGGAGGACGACAAGAAGGCGGTCGCGCCCGACCCCCAACCCCCTCCTACCTCCTACCCCTACCCCTCCCCTCTCCCCCTCCCTCTAGATCCACCACACTCAAAAAATGACATGAAAGTAATTACCTCGCAGAGCGTCGACGGGAAATATCTGGAGGAGTATGAGCGATTTGATCATCTCGTTGACATACATCTCCATGCAGCCTGTCAACTGCACGAATAATTTCTCGAACTCCGGTCTCGTGTTGCATCTAAAAACCGAGTGAAAATAGATGAGAGAGAGATACCACGAGATACTTTAAACATAGAACGAGTGAGTCGATATGTGTGTGTAAATGAATCCCGTGTACCCGCCCGCCTTCGGTTTGCCTCGGTTTATACGTTTTCTCTGAAACCGAGCGCGAATTGATTATTTGGATAGGTGTCGATGTCTTTCTTAAACAGCATTATTAAAGCGAAGTGACTTGTCCGTTGTTTCCCCAAGTAATATTTGAATGCTAGACAAACCGATATCAAGCGTTGGTTATCCGGCAGACGGGGACCTAGCATATGTTCCCGGCAGAAGGGCCTTAGCATATCTTCCCGGCAGAAAGGCCTGAACACTAAATTGTCTCTAACATGAAAACCATTGGCTCTTTTCACATGAAAACAAAGTAGTGTGAACTTTTTAGATCCTTCTGTCAGTCTGTTAAGTGCAAATATGAAATAAGGCAATATTTCTGATATTAGAGAAAATTTACTGTTCAGGCCCTTCTGCCGGATGCTAATACTGCACTTTATAGGAGTGTTTTTCTCACCATTACCCATTGTTAAGCAGGTAAATTGTGTAATTTTTTGATTGAGTAATATTATAACCAGAAATCGTGTCTTTCAAGACATTTGTGTATACGGACTCATATTTGTGTGTTTGATTTATCTAATTATTTGTTACTGAATGCGTAATCTGGTGAAGATGTTGACCTATTTATTACCTTGACCACTAGACGAACTAATACAGCGAAACCTGTCTATAGTGGTCACTCAAGAGAAACTAAAATGTGATCTTCACTGGCAAGTCATAGACAGGTTTTAAAACACGTTTTTTTTTTCATGGGAATCAATTTAGTGGCCAATGTATGCAAAATGGCTGCTAAAAAGATAGATGGTCACTGAGAGATGTTATCTGTCTGTGATTGCTTAATATCTGTCTTTTGTAATTATCGTTTTCTATGTGTACTTGCGTTTGGGTTGTGTGTATGTACTGTGTACTGTATACGGGAGTGGATGCAGGGGTGGCCCAATCGCCCCACCCTTTTTGGTTATTTTTTTTTTCGTTTGACGGGGATTTTCTGAAATTTTCAGCCAAACAGGGGCTCCGTCCCCTCTTATTTTGGAATTTCTGGATCCATCCCTGGTATGTACGTAAGTGTTCGTGATGGGGTGAGTGTGTGTAGCCTATGTGTACGTGTGTGTATGTGTGTGCGTGTGTGTATGTGTGTGCATGTATGTATGTATGTATGTATGTATGTATGTGTGTGTGTGTGTGTGTGTGTATGTGTGCATGTATGTATGTGTATGTATGTGAGGTGCGCGCGTGTGTTGTGTGTGTGTTTGTATGTGTGTGTGTGTGTGTGTGTGTGTGTGTGTGTGTGTGTGTGTGTGTGCGTGTGTTTGTGTGTTTGTGTGTGTATGTGTGTAGCCTATGTGTGTGTGCGTGTGTGCGTGCGTGTTTGAGTATGTATGTGTGTGCGTTATATGCTCTCTTTCTTTCTCTTCACATTTTCCCCTGATTATCTTCAAAAACTTGATTCCCAACCTCCCTAAAATACCCTAAAATTGTGAAGTGAAACATGACGAATGCTTACCCTCTCATATGCGGGTATAACTTGGTCTTGGCCGTCTTCGCCGCCTCGAGGCATTTCCGTCGGTAGCGGCGCACTTCATGTCGGAAATTCGTGCAGTCCCACACGTCGGCTATGCTGATCAGTTTTTCTCGGTAGATGGCCACTTTGACATTAAAGTCACGCACCAACTGTTGACGAGAAAAAAAACACACAACTAGCCTATTAAAATCACCATCTGAACCTTGTAGAAATATTACTAAATCCGGCAGAAGGGCCTGAACAGTAAATGTTCTCTCATTTGAGAAATATTGCTTTAGTTGATATTTGCACTTAAGAGACTGTCAGAAGGATCTCAAAATATCACACTACTTTGATTTCATGTGCAAAGGGCCAATGCTTTTCAAGTTTGAGACAATTTCGTGTTAGGGCCCTTCTGCCGGGAACATAATTATGTTAGGGCCCTTCTGCCGGACAACCGACGTAATTATGTGATGAATTCAAGCATCACTGCGCATTATACAAAAAACTACTTTTTTTGCTGACACTATACAGATTACAAAGCCCTCAAGTTAAACTGTGCTTCGATATGATTGATTAGTTTCCTACAAATGCATGTACATTAATTTCGAAATTGGGTTAATGATCTACCCAGTCTTTTCAAAAAAGAAAAATGTGACTCGAAATGTTATAGAGAGCTAAATTAATGTTTCCGACGATCAGAATGACAGAAAACTGTTAGTCATATTTCCATCATATTCATTTTCAGCAAAAACAAACAGCGTATAGTAAATTGAACATGTGATGTTGCCCTGAAACGGATTAATGTTTTGTAGAATATCTTACTGCAAACATTTTTGTGGACTTTGTAACATGACATGGCAAATGGTCGAGAGAAGAATTTCTTCAACTTTCCCCAATTTATCAACGCATATGTGATTCGTAAAGTGGACTTTGCAATGAATTGTTATGCATGGGGCTATCCAAATTCCGTCTTTCTTCTGCACATTTTAAGTGTATAAAAAACCAATATATTTTACTGCAAACATTTTTGTGGATTTTGTAATAAGACGCTTTGTGTGGAAGAAAATTTTCTGAAACGTTCCACAGTATATAAACGTATATGTGATTTGTAAAGTGTACTTTGCAATGAATTGTAATGCATGGGGCTATCCAAATTCATTCTCTCGTCCTCAAATTTCAAGTATACAAAACATATCAATACAATATCAATAAGCCATTAGGATGTCATTATGTCGGCCGATACTGACGTAAATAGAATTTTATTTAATGCTCGGAAGTGATTAAGTGTTATTGCAGTCAAATAAATAAGACTACAAAAATAGCTTCAATAACTCCAGGCAAGGCAACTGGAAATAAATCAAACGAAGAAACACAATTCAGTCATTTTTAGGATACGTTTATTTATCACAATTGTTATCATTAGTACATCGCGAAGGTGAAAAATGGTTGCTAAATTTGGATTTATGTGGCGTCTGGTGACCTCAGTGTCACACGTTTACAAAATTAATGTATAACCTCGATAAACACCGTCGAGTGGAGGAGGGATTTGACCTCACCTCTCGGATAATTCGCACACGAAACCACACACAAGCCTCGACATACAACATCTTTTATTACATCTAATCGGCGCTGGTCAGACGTAGATGTGAAATTACTGTACGCGAATTATTTCGGTGAAGGGCGATACAGTGTTTAGATGGGATAGTTTGCATATTAGTGTCCGCAAACTATTGATTTATTTATTCGATTGAAGATGACCTGCTGCATATGTGT
>JZLH01S0018991.1:26207-41018 GCA_001188425.1 Eucidaris tribuloides | reverse complement strand
TTTTTTAATAATAATAATATAACTATAATATTAATAATAATTACATTATTATTATTTATTATTATTATTAAGTGTAGTGAGTAGTGTAGTAAGTAGTAGTAGTATTATTATTATTATCTTATTTATTATTATTATCATCATCATCATTATTATAATAAATGGATTTTTATAGCGCCATTATTCCATTTTGGTTTAAATGATCAAAGCGCTTATTGACAAATACAGAAGAGGAGCCTTATTAATATAAGAATATAGGAGCTAGAGACTCAATTTGGTTGGAATTATTATGATCGTTAGATTTTTAGTTGAATTAAAAGTTTATCACAGAGACAAAAAATTCCTAGTTTTACTTTCAGACCCTTATACAGCGCTGGTTTTCCTCATGTCTGATAATTAAATCTACTTTACAATTTTACCCTTTACACGTTTTAAGAGTGTCAATTTTGCACATTCGTACAATTAAATTGAACAATCGGCTATAATTATGTTTTTTCATTCATTTTTGCATATTATACATTTAAAAAAGATAGCTGGTTTGCTTAATACACTGCTAGACAAGTTTACCATTTTCAAGTTCCCAAAAGAAAAGTGAATTTCAAGAAGAAAATGTCCAAAAACAATTGTCATCCATTATCCCCTAAAGATAAATTCAGGGTGATAGGAAAAGTGTGCCATATAACAACTCATAAACATGCCATTTCATGATAAGTCTCGTGCTAAGATTATTAATACGATGATATTGAAATTGAAATAATATTACTGAACTCTGACTCAAATCAGTGATCTGCATTCCTAGAATAACTGTCAGTAAGTGTTTGGTGCTATTTTTTTTAATTCTAGGCAATTACTGATCTTTAGATTTCACAGACACGTCCCTCCATGAGTAGCCTAGGGGCATGAGTGGTGTTTTTGTTGTCCTGCTGGAGGAGTGCAAATGAGATTTCCTGCCTTTAAAGGCATTGTATAACCCTTTTTTACAGTTTAAAAATATTTGAGCTGCACAATTCCCCATGCTACCAGTGTCTCTGATAAGGTCTAAGAATGATGAAGACCCTGAAAAAATTGCAGTTCAAAACGATCATTATGTGCTTTCAAAAAGTGAAAATCATTGAGCGACCATTTCAGTTTTTTCCCATAGACAATTGTGTTGCAGAATTTTCAACAACTGACAATAATTCATGTGTCGATTTTTATCTGTACAGCAGAGCTGTAAGTGGAAATCATTGAGCGACAATTCCACTTTACCCCATACACCAGCAGACTGCTGTGTTATAACATTTGTGTCCCCCGAATTTTCGTCAGCTGACAATAATTCATGTGCCTATTTTTATTTGTACATTGTGACAGCATAACTGTGGGGAAGTTTTGTGTTCTAGGGTGTTTATTTGTCCATTCAAACACTGTCAGATTATGTCAGATTGCAAAGATTGACAATTTGGCTTCCACAATGTTATATAATACCTTTAAGCATGATGACCAGTTATCTATTTATCGTTTACATGTATAAACAGTTCATTTTATACATTTCATCTCATAATGTAGGAACAAACGTTGAACTGTGAATACATTTCCATGGTATATTCCATTCCATGTGATTCAAAATTGTCTCCTTTTTCATTATCTGAAATTCTCCCGGTTATCTCGTAAGATGCTGAGACAATATCCGCGTCCGAGATCCGCGTCTCTCCATTAGAAAGAGGACCAGACATATAAGGAGTGTGAAATATCAAAATCGATAATTGGTGGATGGGCAGGTGGTTGCGTGCATGGTTTCAGTCCGTCTCGGTCTTATTGAATTTGAAAACATGGAATGACGATGTTAACAGACAGGAAACGTGAAAAAAAAAACACGTGTACACGATACTCGTCAATACACCATAAACACTGTGTTTAACGAGTAAACGCTTTTTTAAAACAGATTCTTGATATTACTTTGTAAACATGTTTACAGGCTAAACGTCGTGTTTCAAATCACTAAACACCGGTGTCCAATTCCTAAACACTAAGTGTCAATAATCTAAACTTACATTTTCTAAACACAACTTTGCAATCACATTCTAAACATACTTTTGTCAGTGTATGGACATGAACAAACTTCCCCCATTCGTATCATAACCTCGTCGAAACGTAATTTTATGTAATAATTTGCTTCCTTTCATTTCGTTTAATTAGTTTTGCATGTATTTTTTCCTACAACGACTCAAAATACAGTCAGTTCAATGTTTGTAGGTTGAAGGACAAATAAAACTACCACTGTTTGAATTTGATTTTGTGATCACAATCGGTGTAAACTTCAGAAACGATACAGAAATATCCCAAGGGTACTACCACTTTCCACTACAATACAATGTTACTGGTAATACCACACAGCAAAATGTAAGGTGTTAAATTTAACACATCTTGCCCAATATAGATATCAGAGGTCTTCTAAAATTTTAACCTCCCGGGTATTATTTTAACACCAAACAAATTACTTCAAACACAAAGAACATTACCTTTAACACCAAATGTGTTAAAACTTTTTGGTATCTACACTGTGTATCAGAAAAAAAAAGTAATCCATGTTTATAGCTAATATTGTCAACTTAGTTTATTATAGAGATTTATAAGTAAAAAAATCAACTTTCCTTCTTTCCAACGATACCTCACTTGCATCACTGGTGCAATGCATGACCGAGTATATTGCTCTTAAAGAGAACAATGTCAAGTCACACTTTTTTCCAAATTTGGGTTAATGGATGAAAGAATGAAGACACCGACGAATGGGTTCATGTTTTAAAGATGAGAGGTAATCTCACATTTCATGCAAGTTATGCCAACATTTGGGGACAAAGGTGTAATTTGTCGTTGTTCTCTTCAAGAGCAATGTACTCGGTCACCGCATGACACTAGTGATGCAAGTGAGGTATCATTGGAAAGAGGGATATATTTAGGATATTATACTTGTAAATCTGTATAATAAAAATAGTCGGCAATATTTTAGCTCGAGACATGGATTACACGTACATGTACCCTTTCTTTATTCATATTGTATATTCAGTGCAACACTCTTGGTATTAAATCAAACACCATAGTTTTTGCAGTGCAAGCAATCCGGATATGTGGTTGTAGTCGGCAACGCAAATTGTCAGTACTCTCATTGGCTAGCCATACCAAACATAGCTTTGGATTGTTACTCGGTAACTGAATTCAACGACGTTAAATCCAATTTAGGTGGTGGCGACGCCGGATGAAATGCAAGATGCGGTTACAGAAATATGCTGCCCTAATTATGCCACGAAATGGATATAAATACTAATTTAAATGCATAATGCAACTCTGCCTGATGCCATGACAACGTGATACCCATGTTAAATAAATAATCACATTACAAATAATTCCATTTTCGGTGTATCACCGGTGGATTGAGAGAGGATGAGTTGGCAATGCTGTATAGTCCCATGAAATTCGCTGCAACAGAAATGACATGGGAGTTGTATAGCAGCAGCAAGAGTAATCACGTAGGTACACTTGACACAGTTGTTTTCAAGGGTACAGGTGGTTATCGTTACTAACTTCATGAAAATTTATCTTTTTCTTTGAATTGTTGCTGAAATTATTACAGAATATTTAGAAATATATACATATTTGTAAGGAATATACTTTTTGGTTTTAAGAGTAATAAATTGTTGCGGAAATGGTAATAAAGGGCAGAACTGGAGTTAATTACTTAGTAATCATTGAATCCACTGATAAATCGTGGCATTTCTACAAGTGATATAAATACGTAATCCACTAGATGTAGAACAAATGCATTGTCTTGTGTTTTCACTTTTGATTATAATAATGTATATCAGCAAAGCTTGTTTTCTAATTTCGATGTGTGCATGATGGAAATTTCGTGTTTTCCCCTCGTTCTGTTTTAAAGACACGTATATTTAGTTTCACATTACCTGTAATAATTATGTTGAAACAATTAATGGAAGCGTCATTCCTATACCAACTTGAATATTTTTTTTTAACTTATATAACATTGTACCAGGAATATTACAAAATACAAAATGAAACATGTAACACATTTTATGCGTATACATGTACAATGTGGTATCGATCAAATACAAAGTCTCGCCAATAATTACAAATGTCAAATGTGCATGTAACCTTTAAAATTGCGTTATCGGTGAGTGGCAATGTAATATACGTGTCTCTCTTTCACGAGTTCGTAGTGAAAAAAAAAACTGTAAGAAGCCGATTGTTAAGCCCGTTTGTTTGGGGTGTGAAATTTAAAGCCGGGGCGAATTAAGGGGTATGTGGCGAACAGGCTGCGGTTCCCGCTTTTGGCAGGGTTTTGATAAACCTCATACAGCTCCCTTGGGCGATATCTCCTTTAACACAATCCTAGATTCTCCCCTGCAAAGTCTATGTAACAAAAACTACTAGTAATTAGGCATACGTATTTACACACGCCTCACAGATGCAGAAAGACATATTAAAGCCCAATTATAGTTTTGGTCGATCAGAACACCTTTTTCATCAGTCCTTCACAAAGTATTCTACTGGCACTCCAGACATATAAAGAAAAATCAAACCTCCTGATAATTGTTTATTGTGACAAATTTTGATGTTTAAATTATCGGAGAACATCTAGCGGTATGTACATTACCTATGGGAAATTTCTATAAAAAAACCGGGAGAGTTTCAGAGCGAGCAATTTCAGGGCATTTATAAATCGTATAGATGTATCTAAAAACATCATCGCAAAGAATTTTATTTTTACCATGAGCTTTAGAAAATATGTGACGGTATTTTAGTCGGTCCTGCAAACTGTCAGAAATGTGGATAAAATATCGAAAGAAATTCAAGTTTATACTATAAACATAAATTACTGGTCATCATAAACTGATAATCACCCCATTATTTTTCCCTATATTGTAATTACCATCTCTTGTGTTCATAATGATTTAAACTATAAGCCAACTTTTGTGCTCTTATATAAACACTGCATTAATCCGTTCTCACATATACAGTGGAGGTTAAAAACATTGCCACATTACAAACGGCTAAAAACGCGTTTGCTGAAACGAATTCGTTTCAATAAACGCAACGCACGCATTTACTACCTGGATTTGCGTTTCGTTGCGTTTGAACATCGTTTCAACCAACGCGTTCGTAACGTGTCGATGCTTTCCACCGCCACTGTACATGTTAATTGTCGGGCTACTTGCACTGAACTGTGGAGCGCCTACAGAGCAATATTTCATAACTGCACATAATGAATACCCTGCAGTCGGAGTCATTAAAACAATAAAGTAACCGGAAATTAAAAATGATAAATAAATTAAGATCTTAATTCATTACACATCAACCGTGTATAGGCTAGTCTATTTTTGATATAGTGTCAGTTAACATACCCGAACACTGTTTAATATTTTAACAAGTATATTTTAATAGTAAATACTATGTTTCCCTTGAAATGAACCATTTTGTTTAAGAGCGCTAGGAAATCGATTGCAGTTACGCTCAATTCCAACTGACTATAGTACATGGCGTCATGCAAATGAAGTACACAAACTTTAAGCAATACAAATGGATACAAAACTTCACAGAAACATGAATGATGGGTTCCCGCGAGTGTTCCATTGAAGTTAAAACGTTTTGTCTGAAGCGTCTCAGGTTACGTGGAATCGTGCCCATCTTGATAGAATTATTTCGTCGATTCTGACCACGTACATACGGTACTTGCACGTTTCTTTCTAGATTCCAATTTTTTTTTCTTATCAGCAACTTCATCTTTATATATATATATATATATATATATATATATATATCAGTTGGTTTTATTCGGCATATACCATTTAATTTCTCAATAAAAGGAAAGTACATTGTCATGACATTTTTTTTAAGTATCAGATTACATAAGTAAGTACCACATTTGAAAGTACTATTTAAACATAGACTATACTAAAAAGTATATGATATCCCCATGTTGTTACTTTTTAAAACATATTGGTAGAAGATTTATGAAAATGAACTAATAATCCCGTATAGATATAATAGACAAAAATTTCCAGACTTCATTAAATTGTTCAAGTTTTCCATTAACATTGGCAATGTATTTTTGTGTTTTGTAGTTGGTTGAGTTAAAATTTCTCAAACCTCGATTGTTGGTATTACATTTGAAAATTTGCTTTTGTATATATAGAATTTTACCAAAAGAGAAATAATGTTAATCGATTTGTTACTATGTCCGAATAAGATAAACTCGTTTGTCAAATCAATCTGTATTAAACGTATATTTTTAACTGAAGTAACCACATATTGCCAAAGAATAAAGAAAAATGTAAACTCGCAAAAAAGATGTAATATTGTTTCTATTTAACTTCCACAAAAAGTACACAAATTATCATTTTTAATCTTAATTTTTTTTTCAAAAATACATTTGTGGTTATTATTCTATTTAAAACACGATATTGGAACCATTGGTATTTTGTCTCACTTCTTTAAACGGTAATGAGCAATATTCCAATATTTTACAGTTTGCATTTTGCGAATATTTTTGGTCCGAAGTCGAAATTAACTTTCTATCCCGTATGAAGAGCAATCGACTGGAACTTTCAAACTCTTTCCCGCTTTCTACAAAGTTCGTTTAATTCCTCTTTTCCCCTCATTCACGAAACCTGACACGTTGTGTAGTAGAACACTGATGTACGTTTCGCGCGTGACTGTACATCACAAAACGTTAATAGAACCTGCTGGACAAATTGACCGAATTTAATAGAAAATCATTGCATTGTGGGCGGGCGATTCCAGCTTTGTGGGGTAAGTCTCGTCATATAAACGTCTGCTGCATGCAACCAGGTGTTGTAAACAATCATTCGCTCGACAGAATTCTGATGAAGCTGCTTGAATTAATTACATGTTTGATTTTTGCGCGTGTTTTGTTCACACAATCGCAGTGTAGGGATTTCAAATAAGGTTGGGTTTAAAAAACGGATTTTCATTAAGTTGTGTTAGCGAAGTTTGCTTTTAAAGTACATAATTTCCATTCAACCTATACCCTACACGAGCATCTTTGAATTGAACTGAATTTCACGTTACCATTTTACCTATGAAATAAATCTGAAAAAATCATATACATATTATTCAATATTACATTACAGAGCGATTAAAGTGTTAACTTATTAGACTAAGTATGCACTGCAAAAACTATTGTGTTAAATTTAACACCAAGTGCGTTGCCCAATATAGATACCTGATATGGTGTTAATTTTTAACACTTTTGGTGTTGAAGATAATTCTAACGGCGTTAAAGGTAAAACTGTCATACTATATATGGTATCTAATTTATATTTGTAAACACTCTTAGTGTGAAATTAACACCCTAATTTTCGCATCAGGAGATGGTGGAAAGCACAGGTGATGCACTTCAGTCTCAGAGTGAGGAATTAGAAGTTGGGGTAATTTGGAGATGAACAAAGGAAGGATACCAACAGGTACCTTGGATGAACATGTCACGTATAGGAGACAGAAACTAGGACAAAGGAGGTGTGTACATGTATGTTGTGGTGGATGATATGTGGGTGGTTGCGATGATGATGGAGGATGCAATTGATGGAGAAAGGATGGAAAAGAACGATCCGCATTAGAACCACTCCTATGCCAAATGACGAAGAAGGAGAAGGAGGAGGGGTACGGGGAGAAAAGGCAGAAAAAGAAGAAGTAGAGGAGGAGGAGGAAGAGGAGAAAAAGAAAGAAGAAAAAGCGGGCAGGAGGAAGAGGAGGAAACGGGAAAAGGAGAAGGGAGAACGGGGACAAGGAAAACGAAGGAGGAGGAAAATGGAAAAAAAAGTGGGAGGAGAAGAGGAATAACAAGAGGAGGGGGTGGAACATGAAGAGGAGAAAGAAGAAAAAGAAGACAAAGAAAAAAAGAAAGAAGAAAAGGTAACGACGACGAAGAAGGAGGAGAAGAAGAAAAAGGAAAAAGGAGGAGGTGAAGGAGGAATCTTTAAACTTAAGAGAGTTTAAAGCAATCGTGCACGTTTATGTTGTTTAAGTCGTTCTTTATTTGGCTGTACCAATTAGTACTCAAACAGATCCGATTTAATTCGCAATATTTACCTAATGTGTGGACTAAACTTTTAAAAAGGATAATTTCACATTTCAGATACGAATGTCAGTAAAATAAACATGTCCCTTTCGTTTATAGTATCCATGCATGCACAGCCTATTCTATACCTATACGGTATGAACATAATGGCGTCTTCTCGTCACAAGCATGAAAATGGCTAGACTAGAATTATTCGACATGGGAGATTACTGTTCAAGCGTGAGATCGACCAATGCTTACATCCGTGAATAAATGAGGAACCCTACACTCCCCATAATGGTGGCAGCACTGATGTATACTTCATATTAAATTAAGTCACTTCATACGACGTACGGTGCATGTAAGGAAAATCACACAAAATATGAGAAAACCCTAATGCTCTCGCAAGGACACGGGAGTATGAAATAAATTGCATAAGTGCTCACGAAATATTTCTCCGGCATTTCTTCATGACAGCATCAACTTTCAGTATCTAGTCTATCGACCATGAAAACGTACCAGTTGTCTACTGAAATGAAATCATGTTTGGAGCAGGTTAATCAACGAGATGTGGCGCCGGGGTAATCTCAGGGAAGGCGAGATCCCTCACAGGGCAATAGTGTAAAAAAAAAAACTACATTCCATGATGTAAACTGCAACACTCCATAATTTCTCTTTATTTTGCAAATTTTCGGGGCCGGGCACCCCACCCCCTTTGTCAGATCCCTGGCACCGCCCCTGGGTTTAACATCACAGCTCGAAAATCTTCGTAATTGTTGTAAGTGACTTTGTGTGTTGATTCAAAAGCGTCGCATAAAACGACAGCTTTAATCTATCGTGATTCAAACGATTAGAACTATCGTCTTGATCACACGTGTAAGATGATGTTTAATTCATGGCATTGTTTATTTCGATGTTGAAATATTAAAGTGATAATTAAGTTTCTAGAAACACGATTTAATGAAAAATCGTACAATAAGTTGCCATCTATAACCAATATATTCATTTCCATACACTTCACAGGTAAATTTTCAGCACGTTCAGAACCTTTAGAATTACATGTATTTTTGTACTTGAAGATCACTTTCAGTATTTTTTTTAATACAAGTAAAATTGATGTTTATTTAAGGAATGCTTAAAATCACACACACTCATACACACATACTTATACACACATATACACACATACACATGCACAATACGGTATGCACACACAAACACACGCATACAAACATACTTGCACTCGGGTAATATTTTACCATTTCGTTTCCCCTTTTCTTTTTATCCCGTGTTTCATCAAAAAAAGATTGATCATTTTGCGTCATAATAATCGAGAGCCACACGCATATTTGAGTTCTCATATGCGTTGTCAAACTATGCTGCTATGTGAAATAATCACCGAGTACACAGGGCATTCTTTTCAGATGCTCCTAGACTGAATTGCGTTACAGGCCCAAATACTTCACATAGCAATGTTGTGCCAATTTGGTACTCGAATTTGCTGCAAAACATCAGTCAGAGATAAAGAAAAGCCCTCCAATCCCCCTAGGACATGCGACAAAATGCAGTCAAAAATATGTTTTCCTGTCTTGTTTTAGAAGAGCTGTCATGTCTTGATTGAGTGCTTATGGAGTTCTTACCGATTTAATAGTCGTAAAAGAACACGTAGCAGAACATGCGTCTGTCTGCTTTCTTGGGACGTATCTTTCGAATTTTTAAATGTCACATGCATCCGCGCCAAGTGGAGGCACAACAGGGAAATAATAAGAGTCAAAAAGGCTAAAATGCCATCATATTTTGCCCAAGTGATCTAGTGACTGAGGGGAAGCGGGGGGCACCCAGTCGCCTCACCAAAATTGTATTTTCAGATGAATGAATTATTGCCGCCATGTACGCCAAGCTATATATATATGAAATGCAGTTTTCTTGTTAAAGTGTACCCATTGACCAATTATTTGTAATTTTAAATAAATCCCATTTTCATGGTTATTTCACAGAAAATTATGTTGTTTGATGTATGTCTTGATTAGGAAGAAAATTCCGCAGCGAGCGTTAGCGACTTGCGAGCGTTTTGGAAAATTTTTGAAAAGTGCAAAGAAAAACTCGCCTTTGTTGGTGTCTTCTTCTAAGTAATTGCAATGAATTAAACAACTGCAATGGCAGCACAAATGGAATTGTGCAGCGTAGCAATCGCCGATTTTCATGTTTATTTTTACAAGAAAATATTGTTTGCATGTATTCATGATTAGTCAATGAAAAAATTCCGGAGCGAGCGTAGCGCACGAGCCGTTTGGAAAATTTTGAAAGTTGCAAGAAAATGGCATTTTTGGGTGTTCTTTCTTAGTAAATCGAAATAATTTAAAACTGCAAGTGAGCACAAATAATATTGATGTAAATGCTTTATTCGGGCGTAGCCATCAAATTTTCAAGGTGAGACATCACGTCGGGCATAATGAAGAAAAGGATTTTCGGACAGCGGCATGTATAGGGGCCTAACCATTTCTACGCGTGGATTCAGGGGCCAGGGGGCGGAGCCCCCTGAAGTGCTCGGGTCTAGAAGTTTCACAAGGCCATTTTGATTCTCTGGCGGAAACCCCTTTTTCTTAACATATATCAATTACAACAAAAAATCCCCCCTTTCAAACCTTTGGCACTCCGAAGCTATAACTTTTTTTTATTCTTATAATCCTGATAGGAGTTTATATTTCTAAAAATGTGATTAATTGTTGGGGTCAGGGGCGGAAGCCCACTGAATCTCGTGTTCTAGAATTTTCACAAACCAATTTTGATTCTCTGCAAACCCATTTTTCGTTAAATGGAATAGTCTATAACAGCTAAAAAAATCCCCCGCTTTCAAACCTTTGCGGCACTCCGAAGCTATTAACTTTTTTTTTATGTCTTAAATCTGACAGGAGCTTTACTTTCTAAAATGTGTAATTTGTTGGGGGTCAGGGCCGGCAGCCCCCACCATGAGTTCCAACAATATTGTGAGCTCCATTTTGACCTTGTGATAAAACACTATTTGTATTTGTGAAATAACAGTCAAAAGCGAATTAAAAACCACCCGCTATTCAATCTTTTTTCATTCTTACGATATTTTTGAATCATGAACTGCATATAAACAGTGAATTATCAAAACACGTAATAGATTTATGGGCTCAGGGGCGGAGGCCCTGGAAGTTCATGAGTTTCACAGGATTTTACGATTATATTTTGACCCTCTATTAAGTTTTTAATGAACATTCAAACAGTAATTTTCAAACAATATTGTTATATACTTCTTTTGAAAAAACAAAAGTGTTTACCTTTCAGATGAAGGAGGAGCATACGCCACCTGACGGAACCCCTGACGGCTACAGGCCAGTTATTCAATTCATATAACCCTTCTATCTGATTTGAAATATGCTTTATAGGGATCTCGAATTCATTCTGTACTGAATGAGGTAATCAGAAAAAAATTACATGCCAAAGGTATGTCACGCAGGTGATGATTTTGGAGGAGAATTTCTACACAAAAATTGTTTTGATATTATAAGTGTATCTGCCAATTATTGCCTCTGCTATCGCTGGTTTGAAGTAATATATAGTAACCTGCCGAGCGAGCGGGTATATTGTTGAAGCAAAATAATTATTGGGGCAAAGGTGGAATAAGTCGTAACTCATTCGGTGTCATTCTGGCTTTCTTGAAATCGCAACCATTAAATTTATCCGACAAAGATCGAGTAAGCTATCTCATAATCACAATTAATTCTTTCACAATTTGAGCACTGGTGACGAACAAAAACATTTCTTGTTCATAAAAAAATACATGTTTATATTGACACAAAAGATTATCTATGTTCCGAAAATTTCAACGACTGAATAACCAAAAACAATCTACCAACACCAGAAAACACTCGTCAAAGATTCTATATAAGCCAGTTAGATCTCGATCAGCTCACTATATTCCTTCGATAAGAGGGACTCACCTTCATCTGGATGTTCATAGAGATAATACACAAAGTGCTGAATGTATGTGGCATCTTGCATTATTATAATATGAGGACCCGACATTCACATTGTATGCACGTATACCGCGGTCAATTTATTAAATAGACGAACAGAACATATAGGCCTATATTACCAGTTTTCAATAAGTTTTAGATTAAAAAAAACAGTTTACTTACATAAGATCACATGTAGTTCATAAGTCTATCTAAAGGTTACTTAGACAAGTCTTAACTCGGTTGCCCACCTCTATCTTTTTCTTTTCGAATTCTTTCTTTTTCTTTCGTTTTTTTTTTTTTTTTGCCGGCCGATTGGCGGCACGTGCCCCCCCGTTGCCCCCCCCGTAGTTTACGCCACTGCATACGATATAGAATAGGCTGTGCATGCGAAATGTTAATTATTTACTGACATTCTTATCTAATGTGAAATTATCCTTTTAAAATGTTAGAGTTAAATCAGCGTAATATTGCGAATTAATCGGATCTGTTTGAGTACTTAAATTTGGTACAGCCAAATAAAGAACGAGTTAAAACAACATAAAGTGCACGATTGCCTTTATACCCTCTTAATTTAAGATTCGTCCTTCACTCTCCTTTTTTCTTTCTCTTCTCCTCCTTCTTCTCTTTACCTTTTCTTCTTTCTTTTTTTCTTTTTCTTCTTTTTCTTCTTTCTCCTTCTTCATGTTCCACCTCCTCGTGTTATTCCTCTTTCTCCTCCCACTTTTTTTCCATTTCCTCCTCCTTCGTGTTTCTTGTCCCGCTTCTCCTTGCTCTTTTCCCGTCTCCTCTTCTCCTGCCCGCTTTCTTCTTTCTTTTTCTCCTCTTCCCTCTCTCTCTATTTTCTTCTTCTGCCTTTTCTCCGTACCCCCCTCCCCCTTCTTCTTCATTTGCGCAAATTAAAGACGTGAGTTCTAATCGGATCTTTCTTTTCCATCTTTCTCCACCCACACTAACCCACACAAACCACCCACATATATCCACCACCAACATACATGTACACACCTCCTTTAGTTCCTAGTTTCTGTCTCCTATTACTGGACATGTTCATCCAAGCGTACCTTTGATATCCTCCTTTGCTTCATCGCCAAATTACCTAAATTTAATCACTCACTTGGATGAACTTCTATCACCTGTGCTTTACCCATCCTCTGCGAAACTGTTCCTTAATCTGACAATAAGAGTGTTTACCAATATATTAAGATAACATATATACACTCATCGCTCATAATATGGAATACTTCAAAAACATTTTAGAAGTGGCCATTTTCCCGGAACGGTATACGTCTGCGACTTATATTGATTCATAACCACAGGAATAAGAAACAATATAAATGTTAAGTATTCAGAATTTGAGCATTTTGTTGCGTCACGACCTCGACACTAAAACTCTGTTTATAAATGGCGGTGTTGTTGTTGTTGTTGAGTCACGTGTGTGGTTACGCGCGTTATCAACTTGAAACAAAACACTATTTGATGTTAATGTAGTGATAAATCGTACATTAATCAAAATTTGATCAGTTTCTGTGTTTTTTTTAATCACTTTAATTTAATACTTTTTCATGATTTTTTGTGATTTAAAAAATAAAATATATAATGTTATGCGCTACAAACGTACTTAGTTTTACTTAAGTCACTCACTGAATCCACAAATTGCCTCACATGCTGCACACTTTTTCTGAAAAAAACTTGTCTTGAAATTTGAGACGATAATAAGCGAGAAAAGACTTAGGTATACAATAAAATATAATCAATCTAATGAGCAGGAATTGTATTTCATAACATGTTAACCTCTAACGCCATGATACGTGATCATATTATCTAAAACCAAAAGATAGTTAAAAAATTAACACAAATCAGGTATCTCATATTGGAACACAATTGAATGCTCATTTAAAGGGAGAAGCGCACCAAGAACTTAAACAATGCATAAAGATTAAGAAATAAAAGGGCATTGATGAGTATTGTGAAGAATTATGGTTATATCGTCATAAATACAAGCCTAAATAAGCTAAATTGATATAAGAAACAACTCACACTTAAGCAAGGCCTACATAAATAGATATATTTTGTGTTTATTTTAATATGTCTTTGCAAGCCTTGTTAATTAAATAAACTTGACGAAACAATACAATAGGGACGAGCATTAATCAGATTCAAACAGTGCATACATTATGCGGCTGACATAACACTCGTGAGTGGCATACAGCATCGGTCAATGTTTAGTCAGTTTCAAGCAATGAAAATTACGTGCATCTGATGGTTGCCAGAACTCAAATGTTCTAACTATATGGCTCCCAGTTACGCTTCGCCGTCGCCTTCTCCTTCTAACACACATAGTTTTCGCACGATGAACCTTAGCTCTAATAAAGGTAACACTAATCGCTCGCTACATGTACATATCTGCAACTCACACAATATATGATTTTATAAAATTTCATCTCCATAGCGATAAATAGCATAACGTCGCAACCATTCCAGCTTCACCACTTCACCGTTTCGCGACTCTAGACATAGCTTGAACAATACAGAAATTACGACTTTACAAAGCAAACTCCGCTAACACAACCATTCAATTGAAAAATCCCCAGCCTTCAACCAACCTATCATATTGAAGATCCCCTAACATATGCAATCAAACTCTGCGTGAACAACACGGCGAAAAAATCACAACACACTGTAACATTCCAATTACAGACAGACCACCCCACAACCCACCCTCCTCCCCCATCAAATCATATCATCCTCTCCTCCTCTTGACCG
>JZLH01S0018991.1:0-11826 GCA_001188425.1 Eucidaris tribuloides | reverse complement strand
TATTACCTTCTGGGCTTCCTATCTTGCTGCTAAACCTACTGGCGCTTCCACCCTAACACCTAATCTGATTTACAGAAGACTATTGACAAATGATAATAAATGTCTACTTAAGCGCAATATTTATCTCTACATAGCGTTGGATATCATTGTCTCACGAATTGACCACTTCTTTATGTAGATCTTGACAGGTGAATTTAAACTTGGACAAAAATTAAACTTACAATATAATACAGAAATTAAGTCTTCAAACAGCATAGACCAGACATGCCACGACACAAACATATATTCAGATAGAGGCCACATGAAGAAGTAGTAACTTATGCCAGAATACGTTGTCCACTACAGAAAACAAGGAACAATTCGTGATGGCCACACAAATGTGTCTCGCCCTAGTAGTCTATACAACAAACTGCAAATGTAACACTGTTCAAAAAGGTTATTTTGTACCCGTGATCTGTGACCTGTATAGACACATTAGTGACTCCAGCTTCTATAAACATCTGCCACCAAATTCATCACAATTTAGCGGAAGGCAAAGCTACCAGGACATTACGGAATTGCTCAAAACAATAAACATTGGGCGGCAAGGTAATGTCGTTTGATCTATTGCCATTGACCTTGACCTTTTCCGTGACATCAGGTCCTAATAAGACAATACCATCCAAGTTTATATCACAATTATTCAATATAGGGACAAAGTTTGGACCATAATAGAAACTGGTCAAAAAACTCAACATTGGCTCAATAACTTTCATGACCCTTATTACCCATTTACCCTTTTGTGATCCTCAGTCCTAGCAGACATCCTACAACCAAATTTTCACAATATTGCAATGTGGGCAACATTATAGAAGAATCTGCTCAAACATAATCAAATTTGGGCTCAATAAACGTATATACCCTCCAAGTGACCTTGACCTTTTTAGGGGACTGTAAGCCTCCTTTAGAATCTACACCAATAATTTGCTATAACAATTGTGCAATTGGGGCAACATGATAGAAACTTGCTCCAAAAACCCTAAATTAACTTCAACATTCGCATTACCCTCGCCTAATGACCTTTGACCTTTCGAATAACCATATTCGCCCATGAACAGTCTCCCCATTAAAAGTTCAACATTTGATATTTTACTCAATTATTGACCCACACATCCAACATAAACTGGCAAATATACTCACTAAGTATCGTACTACCTGCAGCCATACTTGGAAAATAGGCCGCCATTTGGAATATATTTGTCGCCAGATACTTTTTCTGAAGAGTACCTTGCTCATATATTTGCACCAAATTATCTTATGATGTATCATCAATCGCAATCGATGAATGGCTCAAAATCCTTTTATCTGCTTTCGCACTACTAGCATAGTAGGCCGTAGGAAAAGAGGGGAACGCAATAAAACTCGACAGTACGTTATAGGCCGTAACAGTACTTGGAGGTGATCCGTAGTGGGTCTTTCCGCGTGGTCTCACGTCCATCCCGTTTTGTCCACGGTGGCCTGAAACGTGGTTGCCATGGCCGCCGGGATCATAGTGTAAACGCGGCATAAGACAAGTAAATTTACTTGCTTCATGCCAAAAAAAATGATATCATGGACACCCTTTTTCTCAAATACTAACAGCATTTCCTCTCCATTTTCCAGTGCCGTCTAGTCAATTGGTCACTCCATACCGAGTTAGCATTCAGTGACTGGTATGGCTACTCTCCCAACACCCCCCCCCCCTTTGGACGAATTTTCAGTGACTGGGACGGCTACCTTACCTGAGCAAATCAATAGGGACTGGCCTGCACCATCCTACCCTCTCCCCCATCCAAAATTTTTCCGATAACAATGACAACACCCTTGTGAACAAAATTGTTCCCAATTACATTAGTGAGGGGTGCATTCTCCCTAATTTTACGTAATAGGTGGGGGGTTCTTGAAATGCACTTGCATTATATGACATGCTTAGCAGAAGTTTCACCTTTTTTGTAGCATGTCTGAAAACAATGTTGCTTATAAATCAGACACGACAGTTCATAATCACATACAACACACACGATTAACATTTCCATGCATTTAATATCATTTATTTTGTCCAAAATGTACATCATATGTACGATTCAGTACACAAATGTATCACTTTCGAAAATATTATGAAAAGTTTAAATGCCTTGATGTATAAAAGCATACATACTTTCTTTTTAGTTAATTTTGTTTGATAATTTCATCATCCATAGATGTATCTGGACTCCATGGTCCAGGACAAGCCAAACCATTTCTATGTTGTCAAATTTGCGTTAACAATATATGTACATGATATGTTTTTAGACATAATTTCATATCTTTGTTCTTGTGAGAGTGTAGAATACATACTTTCAGTAATAATGAAAAGTGATAATTTGTACACACAAACACAGGAGACCTTTCAATACTTTCAACATAATGTATCTTCCCTAGAACTATACACAACATGGTTGAAAACATTTTTTGACAAACTGCATGACTGCATCAACATCTTAATAATACATGTACTACAATGTGAAAAATTAATACACTGTATGTTCATAAGTTCATATAAGATGGTGCTAGAAAGAAAATCACATTGCCTTGTCTCAGAAATTTGCAATGTGATTTATTCATACAAGTTTGACCATTCTTTTTCTTATTCTAGAAAGGTAAATATATACATACACAGGATCAGGTCGATGACCTTTTAACAAAAAATAGTAATGTGATTTGTCAAACATGTTTCCAACTGTGTTTATCAAGTTATTTTTCAAAATATATCAATTGATTTTGACAATTTATCAGACTTCAGAAAAGGAACTATGGTATATTTGCCCATATTCTGATATAATAATCCCATATACAACTTTCAACGGATTCAGAAAAATAGTTTACTGAAAAGAAAAGAAAATTATCATAATGTAAGACCTGCAAAAAGTGATTTCCCAGCTACTTCCTACTGAGATTGGCAAAATAAGATTTTTCAGAGGCCTGAACTCACACACATGATTGTTGGATTCTACAGGAACATACCTTTAAATAGACATGTCTTCATAAATTTCCACATAGTGACAAAAAAATTTGGCAATAGCAGTTTGTTGTGATGTTGATAGTAAGTGTGCTGGCACATCCTCTAGCACGGTTTCAAGCATTACACGGAAACAAAATTCCTGGATTTTTCCCTAATGGAAGTTAAAAATTCTAGGTTCATCATTTTGACCGATTTCTTGCTTCACATATTTCTTTCTCGCCTCGCGTCCATGGAAAGACACGAGCTCACAAGTCCGACCACTGAATGAACAAAATTCCCCAATTTGAGGGACTTTTTTCAAATTCCCTGACTGCGAAAAAGGGGGACGTCATTTTCTAGGTTTTTTCTGATTTCAAGATTGGCTGGGAACCATGTCTAGTCTTTTTCTACTATTTTTTTTTCAAATAACAAACATCTGGTTACTTTGAAAAAATACCCTTCCTCGAAGACCACCATTATTTCAATAATGAAAAGGTAGATTAGATTACAGACATTTCAAAAAGTTTTGATGACAGTAAATAAGTAATGTACTTTCTTTGGTATGTGATTATGATAATTTGAATCTGTGACAGGTGCTTCCCAATGGCTTGAAAAAATTCCTCTCTTTTGAAAAAATCACTATAAATTAGAAAAAGAATTTTAAGTTAATCTGGCAAACATAAATTATTCCACCAAAATATCAGGACTTCAATATCCAAATAAGTACTCACATGCAGCACGATTGATTGCCTGACCCCATTCCTACTTGGAAATTAACCCTACTGTGGATCACTTTACATACGAGTGTGAATGCAGCATTGTTCAAAGCAGTGATTGTTTTAAGATACTCCATATGACAAATATGCAGTTGGTGCCATGGTTACAAAACCATAATTCAACTATTATTTCAAATTTCAATAAGTGCTACTGTACAGTGAACTCCCATTATAACGAAATTCCCATTACAATGAAGTAGAAAGGTCCCATAATTATCATCTATATATCTTTATTTATTTCAACTGTTCAGTTATAACAACATTTTGATACAACAAAAGAAAACTGCCAGTCCTGACGACTTAGTTATAATGGGAGTTGCCTGTATTCTGAAGCATTTGAGTTTAACATGAATTCTACTTACTAAAAGTGACTACGTCTAATTTAATATTGTTGTTAGATTTGCAATGTCAAAATCATATACATTGTAGTTGAGGGTTGGACTATCACAAATACCCATCTAAGTACAGTTAATGATACCTATGCTATTAAACAGAATCAGAAATAAAAGCTTTAATGGTATTTCCATAATTTTATATGCATCTCAAAATAATGGCTTCTGGCCTATAATATGCTGTGTCATAGTAGTGTTATTTATCACACTTCTAAACATTACATTACATCAAGTTGCCATGACAACATTCTAATATTTGTACAATAGTCAATGGGTTTTGCCATAACCAGGTCACATTACGTAGTAATGTTTACACCGACACACATTCATATGATAAATATTTGCTCAAAAAATGAGTAGCCCTTTGACATTTATCATTTTTTCATGGAAATATTTCCTTACAAAAATAGGCATATTACAATTTAATACAAATATCCCAATTTTCCAAAAAAATAAAAAATAAATAAAAGTATAGTACAGTATATGCATTGTGAAAACAAATCCCACTTTCACAGTAAATTGTGTATTACATTGTCGGGTCCATTCCACATTGCATGTTATTTCCTGATTGTAACGCTGTTCTGGCATGGAGAGAGAACGCTGATTCACAGTCGACGCGACGCTGACTCAAGAACGATATTGACTGAAGGAACTACCGCCTGAAAATCTGCACAAGAACAACAATTAGAACAACAACGATGACAAAGAATTGTAAGAAAAACAGTATGTGATATGACCAGGACAGAATAACAAAGCATGGTGCGGGGACAGGGACGGGAGACGAACAGAAGAGGGGAAATGAAACATTACTATCAATTACGGAGCCTTCAACGTTGCTACGTGGGGATTAGCTTGAAAAATTTGAGGCTGACAGTTAGATGGTGTGATACTTGTTATGAACTCAGGCAATTAAAAATAACTTGAGGCCCCTGGCAGTGAACAGAGGGTTGAAGTAGAGGGTGAGTAGTCATATAATGTCAAATAATGATGGAAATTATTGTGGAGATAAATATGGACAAAGAATTTTCACCCAAGTCCTATAGGTGGGGGGAGCCCTTTTTGCCCCCCCCACCCCATGGACACAAGTCCCCAAAATAACCCAAAAGGATTAGAATTAAACAGTACATTGCTACTGCGGTGACAAAACCACTTATCTCAGCTTGTGGTGAAAATGAGTATTTAATGTAATCCTGTAACATGGAATTCATATTTTCTTCTGTCCTAATCTAATTTCAATCTCAAAATACAAAGCCATTGTCACCAATTGAAATTAGGGTTATCGGATTTGTTACATCATTGAAGCAGCTAAATTAGTTCTCTCTTCCTTAACAGTTATAGCAATGCTAGTAAACACTGTGGAACCCTTGTTCTAGAAAAATGCTAACTTTCTATCGACATATTCGCATACTGTTTAATGGGAAATACAAACACCCTAGAACACAAAAGTTCGGACAGTTATGCTGTCACTAGTACAATATGTGCAGATACAAATTGGCACATTAATTATTCTCAGCCAATAGGAAATTCTGCAACACAGCAGTCTCTGGGGGAAAGCTGGAATGGTCTCGCAATGATTTTCAATTTTTTTTAAGCATTTAATGATCGTTTTAAACTGCAATTTTTTCAGGGCTTCATTTTTAGACCATGTCAGAGACACTGGTAGCATGTGGAATCATGTAGCTCAAATTTTTTAAACTGGAAACATTGTTATACAATGCATTTAAGCCGTTGGATACCGGATATGTCATGTAGTAACTCTATGGAAATTGGAGAATCTAGGAGGCAATGGGTTAATATATTCTAACATACAAGGTTTTGTCATCCTAGTGGCACAAAAGTACATGGATGATACAGGATCATTGCAAGTTTAGAATCATCTTAACCCTGTTAGGCTCACTGGGAATAGATGGTCACCCCTTAGAAAGTAAAACAGTCTAACTCGTCTAACTCAAAAATGTGTTTAGATAAATGTGGGTCTTTGGTAATTTGATGGCACTCTTTTCATTTTTTGTATTGTAGCCTCATACTACATACTTTGCCCTTGTAACATCAAAATCCGATCAGCCATTCTTAAGTTATTGTGGTAACAAGAATCGGTGACAAGAACTGATAACACATGGACGGACAACCCAAAAACGTAATGCTTCCATCACATTCACTCCGGAGGCATAAGAACCCATGCAAATCAATGCAGATATTTTGTTTTAAACTTTGTAAGATAAGTAATCACTTTCATAACCATACCTGGGATGTTATGACTACTAATTATATTACCAAACGTACCAAACATGTTTTGATTTTAAAAAAATGCTGAATCACAAAGGTGATTATGAAGTCAACATTTAATAAAATGCTGACATCATTATCATATCTGGCTCGTAACTACAAAAAAAAATATCTCATTAACACACAAATTTATCAAATTAGAACAAACTGTCCTTACAAACAGAAACACACATCACTCGGGACTAGGTTATTAGGTGAAACATGTAGCAGCTACACACCACACATAAAATATGAATTGTAAAGTGAGTAGCACTACATGTTTATATAATATTTCTAGTTATGCAGTGTTTGTTTTAGGCAAGTATGGTAGAAAAAATTATGATTGATTGAGCAAAGCAGCTACCTGAAAAATTATGTTTTCGAGTGTGCAGCATAAGTTGTGACTCAGAAAAGCCACATTCTTATCGTAGGTGACAAAATATGTAATGTGTATGAGTAAGACAACTGTGAATCTTTGGCAGAGGTAGCTTTGATTTAAACATGTGTTCTTGGCATGATTGTGGATTAACTGAAAACACAACTGCTCAGGTAGAATTTAAACCTGAAAGAAACTATACAACAGCAACAAATTCAACTGCCAAATTTGTTTCAGACAAATGACTCAAGATCGTCACTTGTACTTCAGAAGTGGGACACTCGCTGAAGGTCATTGTAGCAAAATAAGCAACTTGTTTTTCATAGTGAAATTCCAATCTGCTAGCAAAATATGAATAAAAACAGAAAAATGAGAGGAACACATCAGCGAAGGTTTGGGAAAAAATTGGAATACTGAGAATAAGGATATGAATATTTCACAATTCTACAGATAATTATTCAAATGGCATGGTTGTGATGGTGAGCATTATTGTTGTTAACTATTATGATTTTTATTGATGATTATTATCATCATCATCATCATCATCATCATTATAGTTATGAGTATTATTGATACTATTAATATCATTAACACCGTGTCAGCTTTATTCCCTTAGTATTCGCATTTCTGATCCCCTGTCTTCTGCTCCAAACAGGGTGGTGTCTAACAATGGACACTGGTTTATATCCTGGGGGATGTGTGATATATCCCTCACTTATTATCATTATTATTATAATTATTATTATCATTATTATTATTATTATTATTATTATTATTATTATAATTATTATCATCATTATTATCATTATCATTATTATAATCATTATTATTTTCATTATCATTACCATTATTATTATTATTATTCATTATCATCATCATCATCATCATCATCATCATCATCATCATCATTATTATTATTATTATATTATTATTATTATTATTATCAAAATTATTACAACAATTATTATTACTATTGTTGTTGCTATTATTCATCATGATCATGATTATTACTGTCATTACTTTTTTCAGTCATATTCAGAAAAAGATAAATACAATAAAATCTGACAAAATCGTCCATATATATCTGCTTTAATATATCTTGGTTACATGGAAATAAGTGTGTTTTCCCGAGCCAAAAATACACAAGGATTAAGAGAAAATCATTCAAAATTAATTATGTATTTTGCTTATGCTTACAGCTTTCATCACAACTTAATCAGATTTTACACTAAGTACCCAGGCTTTAACAGGTTTCACCACAAAAGTTTGATCAGTAGAACATCTGTTCACAAAATTAGAGCAAAACTTTCCAAGGTATGATGAGTGGACACAGACCCTTTGGCTTTTTGTTCACAATATATCAAGAGTGACACAGTACTCAACAACAAGGGGAACATACACTCATAATGATGTCGGGTACCTGCGCACTGCCAAAGAATTTTACACCTTGACACAAATAATTGAGTTGCACCACTGATCAAGAACAGTGATGCCCAATGTACACGTTTCAATGGCGAACATATCATAGATGTGACGCAAGCAGCGATCGACCCTATGACACCTGTCATTCATAACTTGATGGGTCAATGTCACATGACTCATTGACAAAGAAGGTGGGGGGGGGGGAAGTAGGAGCTGTGGCAGCACCCCTCCCCCACTCCCCTATCATTGCCAAATCAACATACTTGGGCAGATTGTTATAAAACTAGGTGAAATGTTGTGCTTTTATGCCTGAAGTTCATTTTTTTTTCTTTGTAAAGTGTTAAGCTACTGTCACACTGCGCCGTCTAATGATTCCGTCTGAAAAACGAATGCGTACATTTATTAAACGTTTATTGGACTTTTTAATTCGTTTTTCAACTGGATTATAAACGTATCTAGACGTTGACAGACGGTGCTCTTCCGTTCTGTTCCATTCTATTGTATTCCATTTGTCACCGTCTGACACTGTCTGAAGTAAATATTTTAGACGGAGGCAGACGGAATCGTTAGACGGCGCAGTGTGACAGTAGCTTAAGATCATGGCAAAAATATCATGGCAGCCTTCATCACAATTTTGCTTGTAATACTCATAATGTTATCATGACTATGACCTATACTGTAAGACAGGTGTGGGGCATATAAATAATACTTCATCGATCCAGTCATTTGCCAACAAGAATAAGAATTGACCTTGTGTCCTTAAATAAGAAACAACACTTTTGAGGATTGAAAGGGGTATATGAAGGGGGAGGGGGGGGAATTCATTTTTCACCAAGTATTTGTATTGGAGGAATAGTTCCTTGCCTCTCTCATGTCTGGCGCCATTGCTGAAGAATGAGGAAATATAGAAAAAGTTTGAAATACACAAATGTAATCAAACACTCCACTTACCCAGTGTTACTGCCAAAACCTCCTCCACTACCAAACCCACCAAATCCACCACCTAAAAACAAACAAAAGAAAATTGTTCGTTTCATCAACCAAGAACAAATATCTATTTTTGAAAAGATTTGAATAACTGAAAATCTAAGATTGTATCAATATTGATGCCAACATCATTGTCATCAGCAACATCATTTTGATTTCACCAACACTACCATCACCACTATCACAATCAACATCATAGCCACCACCACCACCACCACCACCACCATGCCCACCATCAACATCACTACCACTGCCACCCTCACCATCACCCTCACTATCCCCATCATCTTTCTAAATATACATGTACATGGTCAAAATCAACAACTGTATGGCATATGCTATTTTAAGTGTTCTGGATTTATGGTGCAAGTCACAAATACTTGTAGACTAAAATGATTGAAAACAGTTTCTAAAATAAAAGCAGGTTATTTTTAGATTTTCCTACTTTTAGTATTGATTATTGATGTAGGAAATTTGTTCCACCAATCAGAATGAGTTGCCAGTTCCCTGACATCAATTAAGTTATTTTGTTGTTCTTGTTGTTGTATTTTGTGTTAAATCACACTTATTGTACAACAATCTCAACATTTTTAAAGAAATAACTTTTCTATAGTATTTCCCAGTATTTCCCGGAATTTCCAGTTTTTGTCAAATATAGCAAGGTGGTATTTACCGGTAAATACCTGTATTTACCAGCCAACCCTGCACCACCATGACAACCACCACAACCATTAATACCACAACCACTACCAACATCGTCATCATTCTTAACACCATGTTCATCATCCATTCCAGTATAGAAAATCAGCATATGCGCATTCCGTGAAGGACTGGACAAATCACAAATTATATAAATTGCCCTATATCTGGAATCATTTACATTTTAGTGGTTGAATGGTGTGAATCATGAAGCAAACAGATGGGCCGGACATCATTTCCACTCTAACATTTTACATCTTCAACAGCACCCTCTAGCTGAATCAGAAACATACATGAGAATACCACATGTGGGATATCGTGAACTAAAGCTCAGTTTTATGAAAAACTATCATTTATTCGCCAGTTTTTTCCATGCAATAGCTTCTTCTTCATTGTTTTGGCAAGTATAAAGCCCACATATGCCCAGTACTAAATTTGAAATAAGACATGAATAAATGCAAATTATGTGGCTGGACAAATTAACTGTAACTAACCGCTAACGCTAAATAAACCATGTTTTGGATGTTGTAGATTACAAAATGAAAGAATTTTTATCATAAGTTATATATCAAATGACTTATTCAAGACACCAGGAATAGCATAAATACCACGTTTGTTTCAGTTGAAAACAGGTTGGGAACTTTGAGGACAAAGACTTGTCATTTTTTTTCCATGTCCTTTTATGTAACGTAACCTAACCATAATTTAAGTTCT
The DNA here is from genome assembly GCA_001188425.1 of Eucidaris tribuloides. Taxonomy (NCBI): domain Eukaryota; kingdom Metazoa; phylum Echinodermata; class Echinoidea; order Cidaroida; family Cidaridae; genus Eucidaris; species Eucidaris tribuloides. The sequence goes on along the minus strand of JZLH01S0018991.1, from coordinate 1,197 downwards.
TGTTCATTAACCCACTGACACATGTCTCATGATTTTGCCCTTGATGTTGTGATAGGTGAGTCTAGAGAACGACCAGTACCAAAACAGAAGATAATATCACAGCATTATTCATGTATGACCCAAATGTTCAGCTGAAGTTTGCTCATAAAGTGTAACGTAACTAATCATGGAATTGCCCATATAAACAACAAACCTGTATTGTTGCCACCACCTCCAAACCCACCAAAACCCGGTGACTGTCCGAATCCTCCTTTAGGCGGTGAATTGGATGCTATCGCTCCAAACGAAGGGGAATCTTGGGCAGCAAAACTGATGAACATGTACAGAGGAAAAAGAAAAAGACGACTCCTTACTTGCCAAGAAGACGAATACTGGTTGAAGTGAATACGAACTACATCATCAAGTTACAGAGATGGTTATAAAATAAGAAATTAATAGGTAACTATACTAATTTTGTCATCATGTAATCAATCAAGCAAACAAACAGGAAGAAAACAACTGGCTACTTGAAATGGGGTCAAATTGCTGTATGTCACAATAAACTATTGGAACAAGCCAAAGATGATCAGTTTGTGTCATGGGTGGACATTTAAAAAACTGACCATTATTGAAGGCCAAAGGAAAAGGTGATAAGATATGAAGGGTTGCTTTATGAGTTATTGTTGAGTCTATCACTAGAAGTACTGAATAATGCTAAACTTTCTTTAGGCGCTTTCCAATATATGGTCATTTTTTATGTCAGTCCATGGCACTAACTGATCACACTCGATACACCCCAACTACCACACATTATTTGCTTTGTCTTAAAATTGTTTCATGTAATGGAATGGCCTTTCACATCAATATGTCACCTGTTTTCACTGATCTTGGTTCATACAAAAGCCATTCTTTTCACAGCTTCTTTACACACAAAAAATTACAAATCTGAAAATTGCCCTTTCTATAAAGCATTGAAGATGAAAGATGAGATATCTCATCACAAGGTCTATGGGAAATGCAAGTTAAAACAAAATCAAACCATGATCTTGAACGGGTTAAGTTCAGTCGTATGCACATAATCTAGGTCAGAATGCTGACACAAACAATAATGCAAATGCACAAAAAGACATATTACTTTTCTGCACGTTGATAACAAATATCCCAACATCAACTGTGATATTAATTCTTGATTTCCTTGATTGTTTTGCTTTATGGTAA
>JZLH01S0018980.1:0-30043 GCA_001188425.1 Eucidaris tribuloides | reverse complement strand
ATGGTAGTACGGGCAGATGGGTCAGTAAAAAAACAAGGACAATACTATAGCTAAGGCAGCCTTGACTGGTTGGGGTGCTGGTCTGTAAATGAGAATTGTTCTTAAAAGATGAGGATAAAAAAGACAAATCGTGTTGTCTACTCTTCATTGAGATTTTCGTTGTGTATGAGGACATTTTTTGTGTGTGTTCACCTTGCCCTGGCCCTGTGGGGCAGCCTTAGACATGTTAGATGGCTGGTACGGTACATATGGGGCTTGAGAGTGCTAATTTCATCTTTTTTAATGACTTGTCCGTCTTCCCATGGACCTGTGTGAAACCTTGTCTCTGTCTCATGAACTATACAATCAATCACAAATCCATAAATCGATTGTACCTCTTCAGAAACTAGATTTTAATCATGCATTTGCAATCAACGTGCAATCATTTTTTGAGAGCTGCAATCAATTGTAAGTCACGGGGCCCAGTGTTAACATCAAGTGCAATCAACTTGTGTGGCAATTCCAAGGGGATTGAACTTTCCATGAACATTTTTGTTTTTGTGTGTGAAGAAATCCTTAGAAATGAGGACAATCCTTTTTGACAGACTAGCGCCCTGCAGTGGTTGGTTAATTTGGCAAACGGTACCATGGTGAATGGTGGTCAACAAGCTCCCCCCCCCCCACCCCCTTAACTCAAATGTTGCAAAACTTGCATTTACATGTTACGTCTCTGTAAACTTGGACTCTAAATTTCATGAATAGAATCTAACTCTCCCGCTGTGGGTGAGAGATCTCCAACTGTAAGGCAAATTTTCCAACACCTCTAAACCTGCTTAGTTTGAATTACTCCCACTCAAACTATACTCCTGCAGAAGCTGCACTTCCTCCTCTTTCTGATAAATTTGTTGGATAAAATGTTCCCAAAACAAAGTTCAGAGAGCATCTAGAACCCCCAAGCTGGATCCTGGTTGTAAAGGACTTCATGCTTTGCTTTTGCTTTACTGAGCCAAAAAATGGGAAAACTTGCCCCATCTGTCATACAACTTGCCCCATGTGTTGGACAAGATGACTTGTCCATCACATGGGGTATCGTTCAAAAAGGTTCAATGTTGTTAAAACTTAAGAGTAAATATTCAACTTAAACAAAATGTACATACTTGGCTTCAGTCATTGTCAGTAATAATGTCAGTCTCTCCATCTAGGTTCTACATCCTGTGGTAAAGGACTTGGAGAGGTTTGGACAGAGAGTGAGCGATGAAATCATCGACTTGGGACTCCAGTGTGAGGAGAACCCTCCATACGTCAAACACTTTGATGCCTGGGGGAATCGGGTTGACGAGCTGGTTACTTGTGATGCATGGAAGAAACAGAAAGTCATCTCAGCTGAGGAAGGGATTGTGGCCATTCCTTATGAAAGGAAATATGGGGCCTCAAGGTAATTAATGTTTAGAGTCTCACTTATTTTTTTGACTGCACAAAACACACATTAATGCAATAAAAAAATTGTGATCACTCTGGAGTCAAGTCAGTTTGATTTTTCTACTGTTGCTGCTGGTGCTCTTGAATCTTGAAGTTATCCCTGAAGCAGCTTGTAGCTTACAGCAGCCTGAAACAAAAAGGGAAGTGTCGACCCTCCCATTGTAGGAAGGGCAGCCTCCTAGAAAGCAACAGCCAACAGATGTTTGGGAGGAAACTGCAGTGGTTAACTGGTTCCAGGCGTGGATTGTGCTAGAATAAAGGGGGAAACATGAATGATTCAATAGTTGCTTTTGGAACAGAGAACTTGAGGTTGTGGTGTCTTCTGCTGATGTACGGAGCATGGGTTATGAATTGTGGAAGACTGATGAAGCTGATTGTGTATTCTGTAGAGGATGGTGCTTTGTGCTGGGAGGTGAAATGTGTGCAGTGAATCTAAACTTAGTTACTACTACTACTACTACTACTACTGGTATTATACTTCAAATAATACAATGATGATGAAGATCATGTATTCTGTAGAGGATGGTGCTTTGTGCTGGGAGGTGAAATGTGTGCAGTGAATCTAAACTTAGTTACTACTACTACAGTGCACTCACGATATAAAGAAGTCCTCGGGAACCGTCAAATTTGTTCTGTATAACAAAATTTCTTTATATCAGGGTTACAAAAACAATAAAATACAAAGGAAATCCAGATATGGGACCAGATATTTTACTTCCTTATAATGAAATTTTGTTATTTCAGTGTTCTTCATAACAAGAGTGCACTGTACTACTATTACTACTACTTCTACTTCTACTACTACTACTACTATTGCTACTTGTAGTACTACTACTCCTACTGCTGCTACTTCTAAGTCTGGTATTTTACTTCAAATAATACAATGATGATGATGATGATGATGATGATGATGATGATGATGATGATGATGATGATGATGAAGACTAAATGAATGAATTATTAATGTAATTTGGGTGTTTCCTATATCCTTACCTCTGTAGTCGGATCTACCAGGCAGCAAAGTTGTTGTTGTACAATGCAGCATCTGGCCTTTATTCTTGCCCAGTAGCAATGACTGATGGTGCCGCCAAAATATTTCAGGTACAATATTTTAGTATACTGATTTAGTCATCAATATTTAGTTCTCAATTGTCATTCATCAGTTGCAAACACCTCATGAATTATTCAAACAATTTAGGAGAATCCCTAGGTGGACTACCACACCTACTATGCAAGTGGTCCTGAGCAGAGCTGACATGGACTACTTGGTACATCTGCCTGTTAGCAGATCTCTACCTAAATTTTTCTTAGTGCAGTCAAAACTAGGATTTACCCTCTCTGCAAAATATTTCATACAGGTTTTTGTATTCTGTACCTGTACAAAATGTACCATATATGAGGATAAGCACAACTTTCCTGAAAATATGTCCCATCCCTTATCATCTGTCAGATAACTTGAGTTGCTCCAAATTTGCTGCCTGTAAACTTTAGAGAAATCATTACCATGAATGAACATGGTTTGAATTGATTGAATACACCTGTTTTGATATTGACTTTATAGGATCAGTCCATCTCTGAACTGAAGCGCAATGCCTTCAATCGCCTGACCTCGCGTGACCCTGCAAAGTTCTGGACGTCGGGGCAGTGGATGACTGAGAGAAAGGGAGGCTCAGATGTAGGTGAGTTATGCTTCATCATTTCTGAAATTCCTTCTATTGTACCTTTGTAGAAGTGTCATTAGCATTTTTAGAAAGAGTACATAATTTGTTTTCCTGGGGAAAGATTAGGACATAAAACCACCACCTTGTTAACTCACTGGACTAGACACAAAATTGCCAAAAGCAAATTAAAAGCGACCTTTTAGATCTTAAATCTTGATTCACTTTTCTCAGATTATGAGCCATTCATATCAATTACACTGTTTGCTGCTGTTTTCCCCACAGTAACTTGAAGGCATTGTGTAACAATGTTTCCAGTTTTAAAAATCTGAGCTACATGATTCCCCATGCTACCTGTGTCTCTGATACAGTCTAAAAATGAAGCCCTGAAAAAAATTGCAGTTTGAAACGATCATTAACTGCTTTGAAAAAGTGAAAATCATTGAGAGATCATTCCAGGTTTCCCCCATAGACTGCTGTGTTGTAGAATTTCCCATCGGCTGAGAATAATTAATGTGCCAATTTGTATCTGTTCATATTGCACTAGTGACAGCATAACTGATCTACTGTTGTCCAGACTCCATTCAAACACTGTCAGATGTGTCAGATAGCAAAGTTTGACATTTTTTTTAAAACGGGTCTTCCACAGTGTTATATAGCGTCTTTATATGGTAGTGACATGAGTTGGAGAATTAAAAAATGCCTCTGCGAACCAAACTGGTTGAAAGATGTACCAAAGATACACCAGCTGGAATGCTGTGTCTTGAATTTGTTTACTTCAGGAGAATCAAGCATGGACATAATAGCTCTTTAATTTTCTTATACTCCCAAGAGATATTAATCCCACAGAAAGCTACACAACAAATTTGTCTGTCACAAGGCATACTACTGCTAGTTCTTTTAAAATGAGTCAACTTTTGACTACATAATTTTCACTGTAGAAACCTTGCATAGTTTTCTTGGTTTTAGAATAATTTATCCCAAGATGAGGACTATGCCCAATCCTGTCATTTACCTTTAATACCACTGATCAGATATAATTTTTGCAAGTGTGAAATGTGACATTAGAAATAAACAGAATAACTGTATAGATAATTTTATAAAACCCAACCATGACCTCATCACTTTGCACACATGATTTGTGACTAATACTGAGTATGTTGTAAAATTTGCTGTGAAGTTTCATGAAAGTAACCAGTAGAGAGAGTGGGGTAATTACAGACTTAGGAACAAAAATAAAATAAAAATTAAAAGGAGGGAGGGTAGATAAAGTAATTTCACAGAATGTAGATTACTGCACCGCTTTTTTAGGAATGAAATAGTGCAAAAGTGTGATTACATCTTTGCCAAAACCATTCTTCCACAAACCATCACCGTTTTATTCCTACAGCTCGGGGTACAGAGACCCTAGCCTATCCCCAAGAAGATGGATCCTACAGCCTCTCGGGTTATAAGTGGTTTTCCTCGGCCTCGGATTCCGACATGGCGATTTCTCTCGCCAGGATCGTGGATGGACATGATCAGATAGTAGAGGTATAGTACACTGTAGATGGTGATATCTTTGACATGGTAGGATTTAGTCTCAGATGTACAATTAAACTTCACAAAACTGTTAGAAGAAGGTCAACAACAATGCTGACCAGTGTATAAAGAATTATTATGCCCTGTTCTAGTGCTTGCATCATAATAGAGATTAAAAGGAATTGTCTTTTTAAGTAAGTGTGACATATGCAAATTGTTGAAAATTCCAATAATATAAAGAGCTCTCGATTATTTTGGGCCAATGTATATTGGGATAATGGATGCAAAATATAATGGCATGTGGTCACAAACAATGTAAGCAGTGCATATAATATGCTGTTTTATTTTTTCATGCATGTCTTAAACTTAAACATGCAGCTAAGCTTTGCAAACAGCTCAACATGTGTAAGAAAGGAACATAATATGAATATTTTACTGACAATACTCCAGGAGAATTATATGTATAAGAGTGTGATCAGTTAATATCACGGACGGACACTTTAAAAAAATAATCATTACAGAAGGCCTAAGGAAAAAATGACAAGATATGAAGGGTTGCTGTATGATTTATTGTAGAGGCTATCAGTAGATGTACTGAATAATGCTAAAACCTTCCTTAGGCTTTCAATAATTGTCATTTTTTAAAATGTCCGTCCGTGGCATTAACTGATCACACTCATAATTAGTATGTTTCCTGTTATAGCTTCTGTCATGAGAATGTGAGAAATGAGAATCATTACAGGAGACAAAATAATACAATTACGGTCAGCAATTTAAATGTCATCTGCAATAGCAAAAAAAAAGTTGTTACATAATGTAACCAAGTAACATCTTGTGACAAGCATCTAGAATTCAAACCAACCTGTAAGTGTAGTAGATTTTAGATGAAATATCAAACAAAGCTTGATCTGTCACTATTAGTTACATAACTGCATTTTATGTACAGTTCATGTTCCTCCCTTTTTTAGGGAACCAGAGGACTGTCCTTGTTTTACCTTGAGACAAGGAACCCTGACGACAGCCTGAATGAAATAGAGATACAGAACTGAAGAACAAATTTGGAACCAGATAATAAACAAAATATTCCTTGTTGTTACAGGGTACCAGAGGACTGTCCTTGTTTTACCTGGAGACAAGGAACCCTGACGACAGCCTGAATGAAATAGAGATACAGAAACTGAAGAACAAATTTGGAACCAGATAATAAACAAAATATTCCTTGTTGTTACAGGGTACCAGAGGACTGTCCTTGTTTTACCTGGAGACAAGGAACCCTGACGGCAGCCTGAATGGAATAGAGATACAGAAACTGAAGAACAAACTTGGAACCAGACAGCTGCCAACAGCAGAACTCCTTCTGGATGGAACTAGAGCACATCTGGTGAGTGAAGTGTCAAATAAATTTCATTTGGTGGCACATCCTGTAAATACTTCCATTGTCTTAAGTTTTGACATTTTGTATTGGTATGAATACAGGCATCAAATTCAAACATTTGTTTATTACAAATTTCACTTCTCCAAAATATGTAGATTGATTTTTCTGAGAAAAATCGTTTAAGGCAAATTAATCTCAAATTGTGCCGATTAATAACCCGATCCATTTTTCTGAGGAAAATCCTTGAAGACAAATTAATCTCAAATCGTGCTGATTAATGACTTGACACCTCTGTAGCCTCTCAGAGACAGTGTTCTCGAGACAAATTCATGCTCAAGTTAAAGAGAATAATAAAGTCCATGGGATGTCATCTTGAAGGACCCCATGTCAAGGTATAAATAAAATAATACCCTCTTTTGACTGAGATAAAAACTTGGACATCAATTTTTCCCACAATGCAATACATTGCCTTGTTTGTGTGGCTAAATACAGCACTTGTTTCCTCTAGCGGTGTGTAAACCATGACTCGGCAACAATGGATATTTAAAAAAAGTGTTTTTTTTATAAGTTCCGGTCGTCTCTGTGGTTGAATTTGCCTCCTATACAATGATCTTTATTAATGAAAGTGAAAACCCCTTTTCTCTACCCCCCCCCCCCCTCGTTTATTTCTGTAGATATCTGATCCTGGGAGGGGTGTGGCATCCATCGCCCCCATGTTGACCATCAGCCGATATCACACCGCTGCCATGGCAACATCTGGAATGAGAAGGTGCTTTAACCTACAGATTACTTAGTACAGGATATCTGGGATAAAAGATTCATGGTCTCTCCCAAGGGTTGTGGATAATCATTTCCATTTATCAGTCTGTTTTTAGCTCACCTGAGCCAAAGGCTCAAGTGAGCTATTGCGATCGCTTTTCGTCCGTCGTTCGTCGTGCGTCGTTCGTCGTGCGTCATTAGTAAACTTTTAGACATTTTCAGCTTCTTCTTCAAAATGCATGATTGGATTTGGCCCAAACTTGGCAGGAATGGTCCTTAGGGGGTGGGGATTCAAGGGTTCTCAAATAGTACACCTGGCCCCCCTAGGGGCCCAGGGGCAGGGCCCTAAAGGGCCAAAAGTAGGTAGTTTTCAAACATCTTTTTTTCTAGATCCAGAAATAGTATAGTTAAGCCACTTTGTGTGTAGATACCTCTATATGTGCTGAATTAATGTTCCTCATGACAATGCCCAGGGTGGCCCCATTTGGCCCCTAAGGGTGGCAAAAGTTTGGGGGTAGGGCCCTATGGGAATAATTCACATTCACATCAATGGATTTAAATCAAACTTGGTGGGAATGATCCTCAGGGGGAGGGGATAGACGGTTCTTGGAATGGTACACCAGACCCCCCTGGGGTCCAGGGGGCAGGGCCCATAAGGGCCCAAACTAGGTAACTTTCTAACCACAAGTCCATTTGTAACCAAACTTGGGTGGTAGATGCGTAACAGGGACCTCAATGTTATTTTTGGGTCAAAGGTCACATATGTAGGTCAAAGGTCAAATGAAGTCAAATGATAGAATATACCTGCAAGTTTCTTCTTTGGTTGGTATTGGCCCATTTGTGACTAACTTGAATGGTAGATGTTACATGTATGGTGACCTCAATGTTAAATTGGGGTCAAGGTCACATAAGTAGGTCAAAATTCAAATGTTAAGATACTAGGGCGTGCCTTGTTTTTATAGAAACGGATGTTAGAATTTGATTTAACTTTTTAAAATCAGCTATATGGCAAGGGGATGCAAAGTTTTCCAACTTGTTCATTTGGCTATGTTGGTGCCTATAGATACATGTATCAGGTTCCAAGGGCCAAAACTATGTAACTGATGTTTTTTCTATGGGCACCATAGAGAGTTTGCAAAACTTCAGGTGAGCGTCGTGTCCCCCGGGGCTCTTGTTTTCATTGGTTTTGATGTAAGTACAAAATTACATTGCGACTCCTCATGGAATTAAAGATGTTGACAAAGAAGACGACAACAAAATTAACAATTATTCACCAAAAAATGAATAAAACAAGGGGGCATGCTGTACACAATGCGCTTTTTCAGTTCATTAATCTTTTTCATTGAAAACAAATTTGGCAACTGTTGCAAGAGCAAAGGTGAAGGAGTTATGGATTATGGGTGAATGTGGGGTAATCATTAAAAGAAATTTTAGAAAATAATTTATTAAAGAAATTTTAACATGTGTTGAGAAATTGGTCAAAATGCTCTGGATGTTGCAGAAGTTTAAATATTGTAGAGAGAGGGTAAAATATGATGAAATAAATGGAGCAAATTCTTCTCTTTATAATGAGTAAAGTTAATTTGACCTTAACCCTTTAGTCACTGAAGACTCTGTAGATAATGGCTTATGGTTCCCTGGAAGGTACAGCAATATTGCCCTCAACGGTGCACAAAAGACAGGCGTACAAAAGACAGGCGTACAATGTATACTAGAGCGCAATTTACGGACAGGCGGTTTCGGGCGGTTTAGGGAGTAATGAGACAGGCGGTTTTAGGCGGGCGGTTCAGGTGCTAAAGGGTTAACTAAAGAAGGAAATTTTGGAAGTTAAAGTCTAGAAATTAATTCAAAGATAACTTAATTCATTGTTACTTGCTTATTAGTTCACTCAGAAGTAATGAACTATTTTGCTTTATTTTGCTTATTTTCTGCATCTCAGAATCCTTCAGTATAGCAGAGACTATTCCTTCAGAAGGAGAGCATTTGGCAAGCTGATTGTAGATTGGCCTCTCCATGTACAGACCTTGAGTAGAATGGAGGTACTGTCATCATAATCAAGTAACACTCAATCCATTTTTAAACCATATTCAAATATCATACATACCTTTTAAACAAAGGTTGTTCTTGAAAACCTCCAAGTCTGTCTGAGGCTTGTCCGTCATAGCAACAAGTAGTGTATGCAAAGTAGATTCCAGCAAGTTCATTTAACAGGAACGGGTTTGTGAAATAGTTTTGTCTCTGTATTCTCATGAATTCATAAATTTGAATATATTCTGAAAATGGCCTATTCTCTATGTGCACTTAAAAAATTGTTTGGTGAGATGAGATGTTGTTGCTTTTAATAAAGAGTGTTTAATTTGCATATTAGATTGCTGTGGCATTTCATGTACATTTTATGCATACCATTCTTACAAAGGTTGCTGTTGACAACGTGTGTTCATAACATGTTCACATTTTATGCGTACCTTAAACAAAGATTGTTTGTGACAAACCTGAAACTTGTCCCATATAGCAACAAATAATGTATGCAAACTGGATTCCAGCAATTAAGTTCAGTTAAAAGGAACAGGTCAATGGAATACCTCATCTCTAGGTTCCTGGAAATGAAACATCCATAAAATTACGAAAATGGCCTATTTGGAATCTTTGCTAATAATTGTCAATAGACCAGTTTATTAACATTCAAATTTTATGCATACCATTTAAACAAAGGTTGTTGCTAACAACCTGAGAGTTGGTTTTGCCTGACCAAAGAGGTATGAGGATGAAGTTACAACAATAGGCTGTGTTCGTAATTTATTTTATGAATGTTTCATTCTCGGATACCTATAGATGAGCTATGCTCCTGCTAAATGAGCTTAAATTGCTGGAATCCAGTTTGCATATATTATTTGTTGCTATGTGGACAAGCTTTCAGGTTATCAAGAACCACCTTTGTTTAAAAGGTATGCATCAAATTTGAATATGTTTTGAAAACGGTCTATTCAGTAGACCAGTTGTAAAATTTGTGCAAATTTTAAGCATACCTTTCTGACAAATGTTGCATGGGTAGTAATATGCTCTGTATATTCTATGCATAATGGTCCATGACATTAGTATGGTCGATCATATTCTGTGCTGCAGGTTGAGACCAGAGGTGCTGTGTTGCTCTTTCTCGAGTCTTCTCGTCTCCTCGGCAAGGAAGAGGCAGGAACAGCAACGGAGGATGACCTGAATCTACTCCGCCTCATCATCCCTGTGGTGAAACTCTACACTGCAAAACAAGTAAATCAAACTCGTGGGAGTTGTAACTTGACTCTATCTCTGTGTGCAATTCTTGTTTCCTTTACATGACCAAAAATTGCTTTTCTGAATGCGTATCGTCCCTTGGGTGACAACACTTCATATCTCAATTTGGAGGGAAATGAGGCTTTTATTTAAACTTGCTGCAAAGAAGCCAGATTTGTTTTTTCCAAATTTGAAATTTCAAATCTAAAAAATAGAGCCATTGTCATCCGGTAAAACAATGGCTATCCCATTTGTTACTGTGGTAAGGCATCCATGTGTTTTGGCTTTTCTGAACTTAAAGACACTATATATAACACTGTGGAAGACCCGTTGTGGAACTTTGCTATCTGACATATCTGACAGTGTTTGAATGGACAACTAAACACCCTAGAACACAAAAGTTTGGACAGTTATGCTGTCACTAGTACAATATGTACAGATACAAATTGGCACATTAATTTCTCTCAGCCGATAGGAAATTGAGCAACACAGTCTATGGGGGAAAGCTGAAATGGTCTCTCAATGATTTTCACTTTTATAAAGCACTTACTGATCGTTTTAAACTACAATTTTTTCAGGGCTTCATTTTTAGACCGTATCAGAGACACTGGTAGCATGGGGTATCATGTAGCTCAGATTTTTTATACCGGAATGTTATACAATGTCTTTAACATTTTTGAGATACAAGGACTTGTCACCCCAGGAATAATACATGGAATAATTTCAAGATCAATGGGTAAGTCCAAATTATTTATTGAATTACTGGTTCAGGATTTTTTTTTTCCTTGAAGAAAACATTGTAGGAAAAAAAAAGGGTTTTCTTTTCTGGGAACACTAACTCTGCACGTAATGGCAAAATGGTTAGTAAAGTCCTCAGCCATGTGTTAAACAAGCATCAGTTTACTCACGGGAGCGGTAGGAAATGCTCTACGAGACTGCGTGTGATACTTTTCCAAGGCCAAAAAATGCATTTCTGAATCAATTTATGATATGATTTCAGCTTTAATGAATTACCGACTCTCTCTAGTTCAGGCATGAACATTTTTTTTGCAAAATAGTTTAGTTTCTTGAATGAATAAAAATTCTAAAAATAGTGTCAGAGGTGTTGGCTGTTGGAACCCTTTTCCATGCCTTCACACATTAATGAATATTCACCAAAAGGAGAATACAGGCAGGTGTGAGGGGTAATATACTGTAGCATCTATTGTGCATATATTCCCTGTACTTGTATGGGTGCATCAGTTCATTCTGTCAAGTGCAGGCACAGAACAATGGTCCATGTAAAACTAAATGGCAGATCTGGGATCCTAAACCATAAGGCCCACAAAACTTTAATTGAAGCAAGCCTTCTATCATCAGATTTTTAACATTTATCAAGAGGAGATAGCAGACAGGTGTAAGGGGTTTCATATAAAATATAACTCCTTATTTGTATGGGTGGGTAATCATCAGTCTGTGCTCAGTATTTAAGAGGGGTGGGGGGGGGGCCCTCCTCGGCCAAAATTGCCCATTCCCCGATTTATTCTGCTCATGAATTTTTTTATCCCTCATAAGACCATTAGGATCCCACTCCTTTCTCACTTTTGGACATTTTTCTTACTCTACAAATGGTATTGTACTATTAGTCTTGGTATCGGCCATTTTGAGCCCCCGTCCACAAGTATCCTGTCAGTGCTACTCTGTATGTTACATTGAATGTTAACTAGAGCAAACACTGTCATGAAGAAACAAATTTCATGATACAATGTCGGCTGACTGGAACAATTCCGTGAATAGTATTATTTCATAAATTTTGCAAAGTTCAGTTGTACATAGCATTAGCCTTACAAGAGTTTCAAGCTCTCTCTCTGCAGATGTGACTTTTGTGAATTTTATCTTCTGCGCTCAGCTCTTAGATACTTGTGACAAATTAAGTTCGTTTCAGAAAAGTCTGCACGCATACCAACATCATGACTGGGGGCTCCAAGTATGTGGCCAATAGTTAGTTAATACTTTCCTGTAGTGACAACACTATTCACCCAGAAACTTCTTTTGTATGATGCTACATGCCGCCACCCCCGAAGTTGTGGCAGGTGTAAATTTGACAATGTTCTGATTCTAAATAAGAATCAGTGATTTCAAAACATGAAATGCTTTAATCTCAAAATGTATTTTCATAGCTGACAACATATTTGCAGCAGGCGAGTAAAACTTCCAGGCCATTTGATTACATGTTTTTAAACAGATGATGGAGAAGGTCTGAAATATATCACATGCAAAAAATTCAGATTGTAATGATTCTCTTATTAGCCCACAACATTGTTTTAATAAGTTTTGCTCATGCTGCAATTTATGTCAAAAGTTTGATATTGGGAACAAAATAGCACAAATTGTACCTAATCCACTTTCATAAACCAAGATATTAAATCTTTAAAGGCCCACTGTCAAGGGACAACTTACCCACAGAGAGGATGCCAAATAGTCCTGCGTGGAATACAGGCACATATTTATGAACATGGACTGTTTGCAGTGCTATAGTGTACAGAGTGTGGGAGGAAATGAAATGTTGTACTTTTCCACACTGTCATGGGTGTTTCTGTTGCATTATGGGTGTTATTAGTGCACCCTTTTCATGATTTTAGTCAAAAGAGGGCATTTTTTCATTCTGTCATGACAGTGGGCCTTTAAAAATGTTCCTCTTTTTCTCATATGATTGATGTTTTTGTTTGTGTGTTTGTTTCCCCATAGGCAGTCAGTGTGACATCTGAAGGCCTTGAAAGTTTTGGAGGACAAGGCTACATTGAGGATACAGGGTTTCCATCCTTCCTACGAGATGCCCAGGTATATACATTTTTGCATTTCCCAAAATGCCTTGAAGCTGTCTCAGATCTTCACAAATTAATGTAAAAAATGTCTGAAATTAAATTCTAGTGATAATGAATATATTCTGTTAATTGTTGCATTATGGAAATAAAAGCAAAGCAAATTTAACTTAAAATAAAGATGTGGTAGGTATCAAATCTGCATTTTTTGCCTTACAGCCATGAGTTTTATATGTGGGCAGTTCCATGTTTGGGTGAAGTATTAATGTATGCACACAGCACATTGCTCAAGTATATACTGGTTTACTAACATAATGCAAGTTGAATTCCAGGTAATTGGAATCGGCCTCTAGTCTTTACAAACTGGTTAGTGAAATAACAGGAATAAGCCAGTATGTAATAATTTGTGCATGTACAGAACAAAAGTCATTGTAACAAGCTGCTACAAGGAGACATTAAAAAAATATGCATAGTTCAACAAGAAAACTGGATACCTCAACGAGAAAGCAATGGGAGAAAAAATGTATGCAAGAGATTCATGATGAAGAATGTGCAGGTGAAGGTATTCCTCCAAACAGAATGTGACAAAAACAGTTAATCCAGCCTATATCACTTTAAGAATGGTTGCCCTCAGATGCTTCAGTAAGAGCACTCACGGGATTGGTAGCTTGACTCCATGTACGATTCTTGTACAAAGCCAAAAATTGCATTTTGAATAGATATATGAAATATTTTCAGCCTAAATGAATAAATCCACATGATTTCTTCAGTTCAGGTATGAAAGTTTGGTCCAAAAAATTTTGTTTCTTACATTAAAAAAATTCTAAAATTTTTAAGTGGCAGATTTTTGGGACCCTGTCCCGTGTCTTCACACATCATGAACATTTACCAAGAGGAGAATACAGACAAGTGTGAGAGGTAGTACATGTATAGCATCTATTGCACTATACACCCCTTGTATGGGTGAGTTAGAGCTATTTACTCTTCAAAGATACGAAGTATTTTGGGGTCACTGCTAACAGCTAACTAGTGTATGACCTGGCCTAGTCATTTTTAACATGTTAATGGAAGCTTATTTACTAGGTTCCCCCTCCTCTTCGGGGGAAGAATAATAATAAATTTGAGTACACTAGAAAAACTGTCTAGTGCATTTTTCTTGTAATATCAACCGTAGGTGCACAGTATATGGGAAGGTACAACCAACATCCTGTCACATGACGTCCTGAGATCCATCGTAAGAGCAAAGGTCAGACTCTGGAGACGTTCTCCGAAGCGTCCAGTCTCGCTGTACACCATTCCAGAATGCAGCCAACGAGACATCCAAGCAACGGCGCAGGCCATTGGACAAGCCTGTCATGACCTCATGTCATTTGTGCAAATGTCCACCAATGAGGATCCAGCTTACATGGAGTTGGCGGCCAGGGATTTTGCCTACAGCATCGCCAGGACCTACATGGGACTACTACTGCTGGAACACGCTGCCTGGGAGCACGCTATTGCCGAGGATATTGAAGTGGCAAAGAGGTAGTTATTCTCAGAATTGACTTTGGCAACAAGAGGGTTAAATGAGGAGTTGCAAATTTTTCTACCTCTACACCACAGTTGCTGGAGGCATGTTTCCCAGTTGTACATCCAGCAGTGTATCATTCATGAATCTGTATGTTATGCTGTCAGCCCTTGCTCCCTCCAATGTGCAGCATGTGTGTGTATCCTATCAATTATCACCTCAATACTGTGATAATACCTTTTTGTTTATCTGAAAGGGCTTGGGTGGGGGAGGGGGGGGGGGCTTCCAAACGTGTAAATAGAATTGTGAAATTCATCGACTTTATGCAAATTTATTCATAATCATGAAAAATGCTACTTTCATTTCTGGGCAGATTTTGATTCCGTCTATTTTATCTGATAGGGCTTGGAACATATTTCCATTCAGAGTAAGGCAATGCCTTACACTTGATGTTTTCAAAACGAATCCTCAACGTACCCCTTTTCTCTTTTTTTTTGTCGTTAGGTTGATGCAAGCCCTATGGCACATTTTTGTGTGTATAGTAATCATAAATACTCATATTTTTGTTTTAAATCTGTCTTTTCATTTTTCAGGTGGTGTCATCAGGAGCTGTGCCCCGTCTCCACTCAGAATCGTTCCGGAGCCTACTCCATAGAGGCCACCTTCAGGAATTACAGCACAGTGATGGCGGGATATCAACCAAAGAACTAGAGAAAAGATCAGTAACCAACGGCGATATGTAAATTATAATATCAGTACTAATTCTTTCTTGTAATTTCTACCTCATTTTTCCCCATCTCACTTCTCATCAATCAGATATAGAGAAAAAAAACACAAGTAATGGACAGAATTATTGAAATGTCAGTATTAAATTTCTACCTCATAATTCCATTATCACTTCTCACCAACTAGATATGTGAAAAAACATAAACAACAGACTTATGTAAATTGTAATACAAGCTCTTGTAATTTGTATGTCATGATTCCTTTCTCACTCCACTTTTCACCAATAAGCCATTTCATAACTACAGTTTCTGCATGTGCAAACATCAAGTGTGTCCAAAATAGAGTAAATTTTTTCCCTACTTGTTTTGTTTGTGTCTTGACGTATGTGACAATCTTATCAGAATTTAAAAATTTCAAGTATTAATTTAAGACTGGGTTTACTATTCAAATTTACAAATATCAGTGCAGAAATGGCAACACACTTGCATTAATTAATTGAAGATGATCAATTTTAGTGTAACATACATTTTTCACTTACCCAAGCCCAAGACATCTCTGGACTAATCTTCAAAGGGTAAAAGCCACAAGTATAAGATGACCCTTTGAATTACTTCCTAATTCTAAAGCTCAACTGGAAATATTTTCCTATTGAGCCTCTTTCTTTGCCATATGTGCATACAATATAATGAAACTAAATTAAAATTGTATTACCTCGAGAGGCACCATACTCTAGGTGCAGGGAAAAGCCATTTCTCTGCTCTCACCATTCACCCACATTTGATAAAACGGGAATAGAAAAAAACAAGCTATATACCTGGATTGTCAAAATAGGTTAATTATCACAAATATATTGTCTTTACATAAATCTGAAAGGATCTTGAATCAAGTCGACATTCTTCACAATTTTGTTGAACTCCATGATTTCATATGTCCACTACTTTGTGGAAAGTTAGGCTTATCAAAGTTGACTGCAGCACTAATTCATCAATACCAATTACCCACATTTCATCAATATCCAGTAAAATGATTGACATGAAATTCATGTAAATTTGATAACAATTACAGTGCACTCTCGTTATAAAGAAGTCCTTGGGACCCATGATATTTGTTCTTTATAATGAAATTTCTTTATATCAGGGTTGCAAAAACAATACAATACAAAGGAAATACAAGATAAGGGACCAGAGACTTTGCTTCTTTATGATGAAATTTTGTTATATCAGTGTTTATAATGAGAGTGCACTGTAAATTAAAATTTGTAAGCGTGTCCTGTCCGCTGCATGCTGAAAATGGTTGATCATTCAAACTGTTCTTAAACAACTGCACACAGAACAACTTTCCTGCCTCCACAAGCTAATTTGCATACTTGGAATGCAAAAATAGGAAATTCCATTTATTATATCAGATCATGCCGTCGTCATTTTAGAGACCAAAAATATATGCCAAAGAAATCAGAGACAATGCACACTCTTTTATAATTACTCCATTTGTCCATCCATCCATCCATCCATTACTGGTTGGTTACCCTGATAACTAAAGAACGACCTATCGAAATTTGATGTGACAATATGTACTATGATGCAACAATGAATAATTGATTAGACTTCAGAATTTAAAGGTCACCAGGCCTCGTACATGTCTCATTTGGGCTCGTGGATTGAAAAGTGTAGCTGGGGTAATTTTGCCACATCTGAATATTTTATGTGATCTGGGCCGGCGGCCCCATTCTTTATTTTCTTACGGGTACTTCTTTTCTTTGAACAGTCGGAGCCATAAGCTGTCATCGCCCTTCCTTGAGACAGGGTTGTTTACTACGGATCTTTGCTAACGGTTCTAGTATAGTCTAAAGGTGGCCAGTGGGCAGGCATAGTGGTGTGTGTGTGTGTGTGTGTGTGTGTGTGTGTGTAATTGTAGAAATGTGTTAGGTAAGGAGGTTAAGAACTGAAACATGTGAGTCTCTGGAATCCGTGTAGAAACTGACTTTAATAGCATTATTGGGCTAGGCCACATTGCTTGGCTAATAGGTTTGTAATTAGAAGTAAAATAAATAGTTTGATAGACCCACATCAATGAAATCCCCCCCCCCCCCCCACACACACACACACAGGTATTATGGGCCATACAGCCTTTTGGCATTGTCTGTCTGCCAGTGACTAATATGTCTGCCAGGTGAGTTTCCTGTCATGCCAAACTAGATGCAAAGTTGGTTCAAATCCCGCTGCCTGTCGGGTCACGACTTTAAATATTTAAAAATCTTTATTTACCAACTGAACTTGGAAAAACCCAATTCATACATATAATATTACACAAATAGGACTAACTTTTATAATGTGGTGTAATTTCAGTAACATTGTGTACAATCCATATAGAATGACAAGGTCTCAAAAATTTTGAAATAAACTTACAAAATCTACTCTTCCCGCAGTAATATCTCAAACTTTAAGACTTGACAATGTCAATGATTGTCAGATCTGTGATCACTTACAACTTTGTAAAATTCATATTTACTAAAAAAAACCTGTAAATTTAACAAAAATGCAGATTAAATGCAACCTGAAATAAACCCAAAATTTTACTGAAATTTTACTCTTTTGTAGGCAAGTTCTTGTTCCTTTCTTTCTGCAAAAATATGGCAATAGATAAATTAAATTGGCAACGTTAGAATATGTATCTTGTGTACTCTAGTTCATTTCTATTAGGGGACATAATGGTGTTGGATGTGTTAGGAATTTATCACATCTGGTATGAAATCAGTCAGGAATTTAATCAATCATCTTCCCATACTTTACCTGCTAGCTAGCCTTGCACTTCTGGAACTCCTCATAGAAACTGTAGTTCTTGTACTCAAAAATTCTAGTGCAAACCTCCGTGAAAATAGTGTTGGTGCAGGTGACAGTGTTATCAACTTTTAATTGGATGGACTTTTTGGCCATGTGGGTAAGACAGATTTCCTCACAGAGGAAGAGGCGGATGTCCTCTCGGCAATGAGTTGGAGGTTAAATTCCCAGGTCCCTAAAGTCTTGATGTAACACATAAGAAACGTGAGATGGTTGAAAAAAACATGCGAGTTTTTTTGAACAGCATTCATATGAACTAGCCTTAAGGCAGGGCGCTCATACATAAGGTCAATAGAACAGAAAATGTTGATCATCGTGGTGAGAATGATGAGAGAGTAAAATTAATCAGTTGTTAATGTGGGAAAAACACTGAAATGACATACTCAACCCTATCTCTGGCCAAGAAGGGGGGGGGGGGCCTGGGAGGCCTCCCCCATCAATGTTTCATGCGATATGTCTGCAATGTGAAAAGCTTTCACCGCAATGCTTCATGACTTTTTTCCTCCGAGTCTCCCACATCTTTTAAGACCAAATTCCGAAGATACGCATAATTTTGTACATGCATGTAACACCAAAAATTGCTCGAAAACATGATTTCGTGTACCACCTCCTGCTTCTGATGCTGGGCTACAGCAGTCACCTTTTCAAACCACTCTGTGTCCAGCAAGGACTCTAAGTCCTTCACTGTGGCCCTCTTCTCTCTTTCCTCGGTTCTAACAAATTTGTTGTGGACCACTACAGCCAGGTTTCTCAACACCTACACCCCTGTCAATCCCCCCCCCCTTTCCAGGCTATATACTATGTAGGGTTAAAGTTGCCTATACAGATTGTTTCATGATAGCAATAACATTTTATTTGCAATATTTTTTCTCTTTGGAGTCATATTTTTTCCCTAGTGACTGTGTTGTGGATCTTGTTCTTAACATCTTTCCATGCTTTGTTTGACAGTGCACCCTTGCTATTTGCAATCATTTTTTCACACCAGACTTTTCCAGGAGTTTTCATTTGTGCCAGAAGAGCCTTCACCTCGGATTTTGCAAACAGGTACGCTTCTTCAATTGCAGACCCCTTGTATTTCCGGCCAGTTTCCTGCTGTGAGTCTTGATAAGTAGTGGATGGTGAGTTGCAATGCATGTCATCCTTTGAAGATGATGATGGGCCGATATCCTCAGCAGTGTCACTGACAAACTCGCTTTCAGCTTCCTCATGGGAGTTGACGGGAATTTCACCCCGTGTCCGGCCTCTGTTGCTGACAAGGTGACCCTTATCAGCTAGGGGTAGTATTTTACTAACTGTCGTAAGGAGCATGGCTTCATGTGGTAGGCGGTAGTACTCCTGATGTGTGGCAAGATCGTGGCCCATGTGGTTTGCAACTTGATCCAACTCATTATGCTTAAGGTCAAGCACTTGGCTCATTGTGGCAAGTTGCTTTCTCAGTCTTGTGCAACAAATAAATTGAGGACATTGCAGGTCTGCCTCTTTTGCAAGTTCTGCGATTACTGTTGATGCACGTAATTGTGTTTCGCAGCCTGCAGTGGGTCTTCCGTACAGAAATGGTTAATCCTTAGCTTTGTTGTTCGCTGCCAGCAGAGATTGTCATACATATTCCCATTCAGGAGAATAGGTAGCCCTACCCCGTTTGTCTCTTACCATGATGTAATGCAATCTATTGATAGCCAGTTTTTCCGATTGTGAGAGAAACTCTCCTATATCCTCAGCATTAGAGCCTTGCTCATAGTGTTGTGTTCGCCAGGATGCCATGTACTCTTTTGTTCAAATTGGATGTATTGGTTACCTCTTTTAGAATGCTTTTTAGCGTGTCGAGTGTCGTTCGGGCATTGCCACCCACACACTCTCGCATTCCTACCATCATAACGTCCCCAGACCCCATATACACGTACGCGGAATACTGATGTCTGATCTTCGTTGTTGCAGCACTGGACAGAGTGAACGTGCTTTGTTCGGATAGCTGCTCAGCAACCTGAATTTGCACCCTGTGCCAACCTTTCAAGCATCATTCTAGACACTGTACTTCTTGTAGGGAATGGGATGTCTTTGACATCCATACTAGGAAGCTTCCTCGGGACAGTCCATACTATTTTTCCAGAATTTTGTTGAATTTTTTCATGTGCCATTGTCAAGTCCTAAGTGGTCACTTGTTGAATTTAACAGATGTTTCATTGACAAGTCCTGAATGGTCACTTTCATAGCCGCCTCATAAACCCCAGCCCCCTTTTTTAACATAGGCTGCTCTCGAGTTCCCTGTTCATCCACCACTCTTTTTAACGTTTCACTTTTTCTTGTAATGCTGTGTTCGCTGCACAATATTTTTTGTTTTCTTGAATTTGTTGCTTTACGATTTGTGTGACTTACCCTTATCTATTCTCTGGAACATAGTCTTTCTTTCTCCTCCCTCAGACCCTCTGTCAATTAATGAAGCTTCCTAACCTTCTTTTCTCATGTCACTCTGCTGCCTTTCACATTCTTCAAATGACGCTCACACACCCTCTGTTAATTTATGAAGCTTCTTAACCTTTTTTCACATCAATTGGCTCTTGTTTCACTCTCTTCAAATGACGCTTGTATCGCTGCAATTCTCTTTCATGTAGGCTTAACCCTAATTAGCCCGGGCTTTTTTTAAATTGCATAGCCCGGGGGGGGGGGGGGTCTCTTTTTGATGAGGTATGACTCACATAACCTTAACACCTCATTAACCCTTTGGATGCTATAATGTAAAATATAGTCAAAAATTTTGGGGGTACCAAAAAATCTCGGGGGTCCACCTCCCCCCGAGATTTTTCATTAATTATATAAAAACGAAAGACATTCAGAATCTGTTATTGGTGTGATATGACCTTTGGGTATAAAGCTTTCAAATAAACTCTTCAAGGGGGCTGTTGCTTGATCAGGTTTGGGTTCAGGAGCTTCTACGATGTATTCATATTTCAGGACACGATGATTCGCTGCCTTGATCTACTGTGTGATATTGAAAAGGAAAAGGTAGATTACTTGTAATTGTGACAGTGCTAACACACTTGAACATTTCATGAAGAAGGGCCTTCAGTGTGGTTCACATTTTCATTACATTTTTGTTTTCTAGCTCGCCACAATGCCATGTAGTGTCCATCCCTTTTCTGCCTGTAGTAAATTTTTGAATTCTTTGCAATACTGGCTAATGAGCTATCCCTGCTCAAGAAAACTTATAATTCTGTTTTCTCCATGCTCCTGCCATTTCATATTAGCATAAACAAATATTGGACCAGCTGGACACTTGCACTTTAAAATTTGGGTTTTCTTCATTTCTTTCTTTCTAAATAAAGAAGCCACATTTTTCCTTTTGCTGAAATAAATTGCACTTAACTTGGGCTGTTGATTGGTGAGACACAACAAGGTGCTAAAATCAACTTCATTCAACCTCATGGGAACATCGCCATTGTTAATGGATTCAAAGATATAATTGTATTCCAGAAAGATACACCTTTGGTTAAATCGTTCAAGTATATCTGGAATTTTGGATGATTGCTTTATTGCTTCTTTCTTGACTAAAATGTAGTACACTTGTGGAACGCCCTTTTTTGTTTCCTGGAAGAGATTTGCAAATCAATCCCACCATGTGATATAATTTTCTTCCCCAAACTTTCCTGTGTCCATCTTCTCCCTTGTGCTGATGGCACAATGCCACAGAGGATGAAAGTGTTTTATGGAACAATGGCAAATTTACAGATATTTCTCATAAAGGAACTCTGAACATAACATCATGCAGATCTTGCAATATTGCATGATTTCTTTTAATATCCTCTTCACTTTGGGGTTTAACACACCAGCCTCTGACCATCAAAATTTTCCTAACCAAATATCCTCTAAAAACAGCTTGGATCTTGCATGCAGACACCTGTTTCTTTACATATTGCCCAAATTCTTCACCTACTACCCCAGAAGATATTTCATATGCAAGCCTCCTGTACATGGTAAGGAGGAATGCGAATCGTGGATCAATTCTCACTTTCAAATTCAAATTCAAATTCAACTTTATTCATTCCATCAGTAAAAACAGTGCACAATTAACAGTAATATACATTTGAACAAAACAAATGCAATATGAAGGAGAAAAAAACCCATCAAGACACATGTTTCTTTACTCACCACTTTATCTCCATGTCTTGCTGTGTGTTTTAAATAATAACTACTGTGGGTGTAGTTTAAGTGTTCTCCACCTTCTGTTTGGAATCTGCTAAGTGGAAATGGAAAGAAAGTCATAAAATGATATGCATAGTCAAACTTTACCATGAAGGGCATAAAACTCTTCCAAGAATATATTTCACTCATCATAATTATGGTCTCGCTTGCATAGCAGAAGCGAGACATAGGTGCTGCTTTTCTGCCGACGGTAGCGGCATCAACATTTTGAATTTCTTGCTCAATTTTGAAAGTACCAGTTCTTATTCCATGGAAGTTGGACATAAGGGTTATGAAGTAACAGAAGTCGTGATCAGAAGTTCAGATTACAGAGTCAAGGTCAAATGTATTCCTGTTAGATTATGCTGGGAGTTACCACCACATCCACCATGAATTGTAAGTATCATTAAAGCTTGTTTGTGGTAAATATACTGCATGTACATGTTGCATGCTGTGACTCTTTTCACACATCGTTATGAATACATGTACCACTAGTGATGAAAATCCACCCCAGCATCATCTTTGGTTGAATTTCAAAGGCATGATGGGAAATGTGCATCTTTGTCATTAAGTTACTCGGTTACTCATTTAAATCGGACAAAGTAAGTTCTGATTCCAATGAACTTGGATATGAGGGTTATGAAGTATCAGTCATGTGATCAGAAGTTCAGGTCACAAAATCAAGGTCAAAGGTATTCCTGTTAATAGATTACGCTGGGAGTTGCCACCACATCCACCATGAATTGTAAGTATCACTAAGGCTTGTTTGTGGTAAATATACTGCGTGTACATGTTGCATGCTGTGACTCTTTTCATGAATACCACTAGTGATGAAATTCCACATCAGCAGCATCTTTGGTTGAATTTCAAAGGCATGATGGGAAATGTGCATTTTGCCATCATTAAGTTACTCAAATACTTATTTAAATCAAGGACAAAATTTGTCCTGTTTATTTATGTAGATATAATTCAAGAAATTAACTAATTTTGGGCTATGTAGAGAAGCTGGTGAACTTTACAACAAATTCTTTTTATTGGGATTTTTTTGCAAATTAACCTGTTGGCTACGGGAACCGGATGTGCAATGTGTTAACTCTATGAGATTTTCAGAATCTCGGAGGCAACAGGTTAATGCCATGCTTTCAAAAAAAATCATCCTTTTTGGTATTCAGGTACTCCATGAACACTTTGTCAATCTCAGAGTCTTTGGAGTACTAGGATCTTTTGGTTTTCTTTGGATTTTTACTGTGGGATGATGCAGTAGGCACGACTGCCACTTCGTCACTTGGAGGTTGTTCAGTCTCTTGTAATTTAGTGAACAGTATTTCATTATTCATGTCAATTATTGACCAGAACCCAAATTATACTGATGTTCCTGTGACAAATATGAAGATCTTCATAATTCTCTCCATGTGCTCTTTCCAAACTCCACCTCTACTTTCTCACTGAAGCTCAGCTTTCTATCACTTCCTCTCATACATCTGGCCCCCTCCCCACCCCTACATGCTATGCTTTCAAAAAACATCAATTTCGTCCTTTTGGTAAAGGTTACTAAATGGAAAGTATATTAGTAGTGTCAAAATTTAAACAAATTAAATATTTCTAGAAACAATCATGATAAAAAATATAACTAGCATTTATAGTCTGATTTCAAGAGAAACATCAGCCTGAAGACTGAGGTGTATGTATTATTTCTAAGGACCATGTGGTTATGTGATTCTTGATACTACTTTCTGTCATGCCTCTAATTACAACGCTCCAGAATTGGTTTCTCTTTAGAAGGGAAACGTTACAAAATGAAACATAATTACATAAATAGAATAAAAAGATTAATAAAACTAATATATTCCTAAAAGCAGTCATAATAAATTAATGTAACTAGCATGTGCAGCCTCAAGACAGGAGTTGTATGTTGTATGGACTAAGTAGTTTTGGTGTAAATGATACTGGCCTTCCTGTCCAGTGTTCACAGCCGTTAAAATGTAACGGTTATAAAAAATTAATAGAATGAAGAAAGGTTAATGAAAAAAAATTCTGGAAACAGTCATAATAAAGAAATGTTTAAAGAGAAAGATCAGCCTCAAGACTGAGGTACATGTTTATTGGACTAGGTGGTTCCTGTTCATCTGTGCACGCTTCTACTATACATTTCCAGGTTTTGCAAGCGTTGAAACTAAAAGGTTACAAAATGAACACAAATAAGAATGAAAAAATATTGAAATAAAATTCCTGGAAACGGTCATAAAGAAATGTTTAAAGGAGAAAGATCAGCCTCAGATTGAGGTATTATGTTGTATGGACTAGGGTTTCCTCTTTGTCGGTGCAATGCTTCTACAATACACGTCCAGTGTTTCAGCGTTGAAACTAAAGGTTACAAAAGTGAAAAAGAAATAGAATGAAAAAAATATGAAATAAAAATTCCTGGAAACAGTTATAATAAAGAAATGTTTAAAGAGAAAGATCAGCCTCAAGATTGAGGTATATGTTGTGTGGATTAGGGGTTTCCTCTTCATCTGTGCAAGCTTCTACAATACATGTCCCGTGTTTGTAGCGTTGAAACTAAAGTTACAAAATGAAAAAATAAAAGAATGAAAAAATATTGAAATAAAAATTCCTGGAAACAGTCATATAAAAGAAATGTTTAAAGAGAAAGATCAGCCTCAAGACTGAGGTACATTGTGGTATGGACTAGGGGGTTCCTCTTCGTCCATGCATGCTTCTACAATGCAAGTCCAGTTTTTGCAGCATTGAAACTAAAAGGTTACGAAATGAAAAAGAACTAATAGAATGAAAAATATTGAAATTAGAATTTCTGGAACAGTTCATAAATGAAGTAATACAATTAGCATTTTACAGTCGTGGTTTTTAAGTAGAAAGATCAGCCTCATAACTGTGGTGCATGTTGTATTAACGGATCATGTGGTTATGTGTTTCAGATACTCCTCAGTTATCGGAAAAACCCAACTTTTATTTAAAGGTATGGCATAACATTTACTCACAGTTACAAAAATCTGAGACCAACATGATTCCCATACTAAACCAAGTGTCTTTTGAGGTCCTAAAAATGAGCCGCTGAAAAAAATTGTATTTCAAAATGATTATTTAGTGCTTTAAAAAAGTGTAAAATCGTAAAGTTGACCAGAATTCACTTGCCATTTCCTCCATAAGACTTACTGTGTGTACACGCTAAGGTTAATAAAACTCGCCCCGAGTTTTATTGTTTAATCAATGTATAACTGCCATTGGCAAGTGTAACTTTCCAAACTTTTGTATTCTAGGGTGTTTATTTGTCCATTTGAACACTACTATGTACCTCAGATATCAAAGTTTGTCAATTTTTTAAATTGGAATCTCCACAATGTTAACCTAACTCACTTTAATTGATTACAAAAAAAAAGATTCAAATCTGTTATTGGTGTGATATTACCTTTGGCATAAGCTTTCAATAATAAAAAAAAATCACCATAAACTAAACTTGGGCATTTGATTTTGAGGTATGCATGAAATGTGTTTTTTTGTCGAACGTTTTTTATTGAACAAACATTAAATCTGCAAAATAATATTCAATCAAGTAGCAATATTTTAATCATCGTGCAAATGGGTGTGCCACATGAAAAATAAGGTCACTAGGGAAGGTACATAGTCATTTTGTTTTTGAGTGATTTTTGGACAATTATATTCGATTGAATTCAGATCATAGATAATATATTTCGAAGAACAATTTATTATTCCTGGTAAAATCGTCAAAGAATGTGGAACCCATTGTTTCTAACCGTTTTTTGTTGAACAGAAACCCACTGTCGACAAGGAGAATGGGGTTAATTGATGAGCCCCGGAATGGGCGGGAGGAGCAGATAAGATTTAGTTGGACAATTTTTTTGCGTAATTTATCTTAATGGTAGTCCACTTTTATTTATAATTAACTTAAAATCAATTGAAAAACCTTATTTAACCCATTATTAATTTTCCATTCATATAAACCCCATTCTTTGTTTTTTTTTGCACTACAAAACATTTTAAGAAATCTAACCTTTACACTTACCAAGCAAAATTAACCCATAGTTAATTTTCAGTCAATCAGACAATTTGATGGGAATAACAGAGAGAGAAGAAAAAAAAGGTTATGACCATACAGTGCATGGAATTTAGAGCTGCCGGACAGCAATACATTAATAGTTCTGTTATTGATGTCTGTACAAAACTTGTAAAACTGCCTGAGGGCTATCCCTTTATCACATTTCCTCTGTCTAGTATGAGACACTCTGGATATTTAAGTTGTGGTGTGCATGTAGAAGTTGAGGTAGAGTCTTTAACAAACATCGGTTGGGTCACCTGCACCTTTTTTTTTTATAGCTCGGTATTTGATGATTGTGAGAACTGGAATTTAGAATTGGTCATTCTGTGTTCAATAATATGAATAGCCCAAATATAAAAAGAAGAAAAAATCTCTGGTCAAAAAAGTCCACAACATCAACCTGAGCCAATGTATTTAACTGAATTCATCTTATCACTTTTTGGCATTGGTTCCTCTTTTTGTGTGTGTTCATAATTTTCCAACAAAAGCTTTGTAAAGCTTGATTGAGAGATGATTCTTTGTTGTGTCACATCAAGTGCCTGCAAGGATTGTGAAACTCTAACTGAAACATTGGCTTCCTTGCTGATAGTAGAAGGTTGCGGAGAGTACCCTGTGATTTCTTCTGTTGATAGCTCTTAAAGAGCCCTCGCGTTTGACAGGATGCTTGGCGCTAAGAGTGTTGGCTTGAGTGTGAACTGCTGCTATAAAGCTATCAGAGGTGGATCCAAAATCACTGGGGGGGTGGATTAGCTGATTGGTTGAATGAACCTGGAGTTCTTTTAGAGAGTTGATTGGAGGGATTAACTCGGCCTGAGGATTGGTAGTGCAGGAAACAATTGTAGGATTAACTCGGCCATGCAGGTGGTTGTGGAGACAAAGGAGGATAGGTAACAAGGTGGTGAAGCGTGGATTCATGGTTGAATAGTGATTTATATATAGACATATTTTGCTTGGCTTTGTTTTGGATTTCTTGACATATTTCTTCGTCGGTCGTGTCTTCGGGTTGAACTGCTGCCATAATGCATTCGGAGCCAGTTCTCATGAACTGTGTATCCTGGTCATTGTATTAGGCAAGTCTATGTGCAGTTCGCACATCTGGCCTATCCTGAGCATGTACGACATTTGATTTATACTCTTATATTGGCCGCTTGCGTCCGCACCCTTTCTCCTCCAATAAATTGGCAGCCATCTATCAAACTTGTCTCTCAGTTTTAGTCTTTGCCTGTAATGGCAACACCTTTATCCTCACCAGCTTTTATTTCAACTCCTCAGCCATATGTTTAATGATCATGTACGGTTTGTGGCGCTAATTTATATTTGTATCACGGCCTGGAACTAAAAACTGTGTCAAATCCACCTAAAATTCGTAATTTTTTTAGGTCAGTTTTGTGCAGCATGCACACCAATACTGAAGTTAGTGCAAAGTATATGGCATAGAACTGGTGTTGCAATTTGAGCATCAAGTATATCACAGTGTTTGTATTCTCAAACTTCTGTATTTGATGGTAAGACATTGTCTGTAGGATTTAGAATGATATAAATAGCTTTTATTAGCACATTTCGCTGTACTGGAGTATGTCAATTGGTTGATGTTAGTTTCGGCTGGAAATTAAATGGATAAGAAAGGTGAATGATATTTTGATAGGGTGAGTTAAATTTGTGTTTGTGTTTCTTTGCATTTTTATCAAGAGTAATTATCATTTGATTTCTTTTGAGTGTGTGTTGGTCTGAAAAGAGCCATTTAGTGTATAGTAGTATGATGTATACTACACAGGGCAACAAGTCCCTGGCAATCTGCAGCCCACTGTAGAAGGTGAGTCACAAACCGTTGCAAAAAAAAAAACCGCCACGATGAACTCCGTCAAGTGCGCCGATCATTCCGCTGTTTTTACCCGGTTTGTTGGTCCATCGCGATGACTTGAATTTGGCCTTTGCAACGGGACCCACATCGCCTCCTACACTGTTCGTGACCATGGATCTTGGGTCGACGAAGTGGAGGGAGTTTTTATTTACCGATCGGCGGTAGAGTGTGGCTGCGTCCCTCCGTGGCACCTCACCAAGACCCAATCTTCCAATTGGCTCATATCCTCCAAGAGACCCCAGACTCTGGTGGCCCTGCCATACGTTGTTACTTCCTCCTTGCAGAACAGCGATTCAATCATCTCGACGACGATGCAGGACCGCCAATCCTGTTCGGATTTCGCTTGAAGTAAGTAACCGTCACGTCCCGCAGGAACTTGTTTTCCTGTCAACGACAGTCTTTGAAATCTATTTTAACCATATTAATTTTTCCATTCATTAAAACCCATTCCTTGGTTTCTTTGCACTACAACATTTTAAGAAATCTAACTTTAGCACTTCCAGAGCAAAATTAAAACCCAAGAAAATTTTTCAGTCAGATCAGACAATTTGATGGAGGAATTAACAGAGGGAGAGAGAGAGATAAGAAAATAGTCTTACTTTTCAGACCTTAACAGTGCATGGGGATTTAGGACTGCCGATAGGCAAATACATCAAGTTTGTTATTGATGTCTGTCAAAACTTGTAACTGCTGGAGGGCTATCACATTTCCATGCTGCTAGTATGAGACACTCTGGAATTTAGTTGTGGTGTGCATGTAGAAGTTGCAGTAGCAGTAGAAGATTCTTCCACAAATATTGGTGGGTCACCTGCACCAGCAATTGCTGCTAGTTCTGAATTGATGGTATCTAGAAGTTCGCTCGGTATTTGATGATTGTGAACTGGAATTAGATTGGTCGTCCTGTGAAATTCCAATAATATAAATAGCCTTCCAGGCTAAGTTACTATAACACATTATCAATTTCTCTGAATATAAATTCATGATGTCACTGGGTTCTAGTCCGAAATCTATGTGCATACTTTTGCAGTATTGTTGAATAGAACTCAAAATACTGATTTCCAAAGAAAACAACTCTACTGAAAAGTAACTTCTCCTTTTCACGGTCATTTCGTGCGCATGCACACCATAACTGAAGTTAGTGACAAATATATGGCAATAGGAACTGGTGTTACCAATTTGAGCATCAGGTAAATCATTTTTTTTATTCTCAAATTCTATACATCTGCATTATCCTGTAATTTATGTCAGACGAAAGCATAAGAAATTGCTGAAAAAACTGAATAACAATGAAAGATTTGGAAAGATAGCTTTTATATAACACATTTCATGTTATTGGGATATGTCAATGCGTTGATGGAGGTTCGTTGGAAATTTAAATGGAAAGAAAGGTGATGATATTTTGATAGGGTTTAGTTAAATTGTGTTTGTGTTTCTTGCATTTTTCATCAAGAGTAATATCTTTGATTTCTTTTTGATTGATTGTGTGTTGGCTCTGAAAAGAGTCATTTGTGTATAGTAGTATGATGTATACTACACAGGGTACAAGTCCCTGGCAATCTGCAGCCACAGGTTGTAGAACGGTGAACTCGGTCAGGTAGTCGCCGATCAGTTCCCGTTTGGTTGGTCCCTGCGACGACTTGAATTTGGCCTTGGTACGGGACCACATCGCCTCCACCCTGTTCGTGACCAGTGTGACTGGGTCGACGAAGTGGAGGGAGTGGTTTACCATGGCGGTAGAAGTGTGGCCGCATCCCTCCGTGGCACCCTCACCAAGAGCCCGATCTTCCAATTGGGCTCATATCCTCCAAGGACCCAGACCCCTGGGCGGGCCCTGCCAAAGTTGTACTTCCTCCTTGCAGAACAGCGATTCGTTAATCTCGACGACGATGCCAGGACTGCCGATCTGTTCGGCATTTCGCTCGAAGTAAGGTACCGTCACGTCCCGCAGGAACTGTTTCCTGTCGACGACAGTCTTTGAAGAGATGCCCAGCTCCTTGATGATCATAGGCTGCGATTGCCCTT
>JZLH01S0018966.1:0-13349 GCA_001188425.1 Eucidaris tribuloides | reverse complement strand
AGTACCAATAATATGAAAAGTATGAAAATAATAGAACTTGTCTAAATTGTATACAGCAGAGACCAAGCTGGCCCTTCATAAAACTAGTAGTTTTACATTGGACATTTTCCTACAAATTTGAGATTTTATCACAGATTTTTGTATGAAATGGAAAAAAAATACACATTTCAATGTATTTGTGAATATTTAGCTGTTTGTTTCATTACTTCACACAATTTAGTCTATCTTCAGAAATCATAACAATATAGAAATGAACATACATGTAACATTGTTAGAAAGGGTATACTTGTATTAACAACTTTCATACATGACACTTTTCTACAAGTGCAACAATGATCTGTAAAACTGTTTGAAAGTGACAATAAACTAGAATTGACACTGCATTCCATAAGTTTCACAGCGTGGTAACATTCCAAAAGGCTTAGTTGACATGTAAAGAGTTAAAGGAAACTAACGACTTTGTAAACTACATCTGGGAAATTGAATTGACCATCTACAGTATTAGTACCCTCAACTGACTATATGGGATTTCCCCACAAAATTTATCTCATTTTTGTACAGCCATCACCATCACAGTTAATAGGTTTATGTCCTATTGAACAATCTATTACACATGTATAATAGCCCATTTTATGGTAAAAGGAGAATTTTTCATGCTATTAAATTATGTTTGACTGAAATGACTTTGCACATTTTTAATCACATGAACAGTCAGCCTGATCACACCATCAGGTAAACAGAGGAAAATTATCATTATAGCTCTACCCTCCCCCCCCCCCCCCCATGATAGGCCTACATGTAGCTTGATATATTTGTGTATATACATGTATATGTATGTGTGTGTATATGTGTGTGTGTGTGTGTGTGTGTGTGTGTGTGTGTGTGTGTGTGTGTGTGTGTGTGTGTGTGTGTGTGTGTGTGTGTGTGTCTGTCTGTCTGTCTGTGTGTCTGTGTCTGTCTCTCTCTGTGAGTATGTGTGTAAGGTGTATGTGCATTATTTTTTTTTTGTCTTGTCTCATAGTCTTTACCGTTGGTTCAGTAGAAATCAATGTAATTTAGGTTGCATATATAACAGATACATAATTGTTCAGGAATTATTTGACCTATAACCTTGTATACATGTATAGGGGAATAGGTTGAGAATGTCTACTGACATCCCTTCAGTTATTATTGGTGCATTCTATACAATTCTCCTTGCACCAAAAATGGGAGATTTCATGTGTTATAGGAGACAGGTGATTAAGTTTATATTTTTTTATCATTTTTTTTTAATATTATGTCACGTCTAATCAGTTTGGTATTATGAGGAGAGCCATTTCTATTCTAAAACATATTACCCACACACCCCTTCAATTATTATTAGTACATTCTATATAACAATCCATGCACCAGGAATGGGACAATCCATTTTGTTTGTGGGGTGGCAAGTTAACTTCATATTTGTAATACTTCAACCAGTTTGTTGTTATGAGGGTAGCCATTTCTGTTCTAAAACACATAACCCACTCCCTCCCCCTCCCTATTACACAAAACACACACAGGAGTGGGGGCAGAATGGAATGGTAGACAACCTATCTGGTGAATTTATTTTCTTTTAAGACTTTCTGAAGGACTTTATACGACACCTAGTAAGATTGTACGCTATCCAATTGGTCGACTGCACTTCACATGGCATATGCCTATTGCACCATTGTATTCGCTCGGTACGTGGAGTGCAGTTTTGTTAAAGCAGTTTCACACCATTACACTCTGATGATGTCACCAACCATGTACAATATTCCCATAGACAAACTGGCTGCCGTAACATTGCACTCTCGTCCCTCAACAATGATTATGCGCAACTGTGTCAAGCACGCACGCGGATCAGTGTATTTTAAGATTCGATGCGTGTGTGTAATTTGTAGGAGTACATGCGTACACAATACTACGCACGCACATACAAAAATCATAAGAAGGCGCAGTCATTGTGCACGCGTGTTAAATGCCAACAATGAACATACTGTTATGCTTGTTTTACAGTAAAGCTCACTGAGTAAAATCACGTTTTTATAACATTCAGACCTTGAATCAATCCCGTAAACATTCAAGGTGTTGTATAAAACATATAGTGAATGGGCTTTATTCGTGCAACAGAACAAGATTTCGCATTCAGCGAAATATGAGACGCTCTATTCACCAAAGCTTCACCTCGTTGAATAGAGCGTCTCAATATTTCACCTCATGCTAAATCTTGTAGCATTGCACTCGTGACCATTCACTTTTTGTATAATATTTTCCAATCTCTTACCTGCACTGATGAATGGCCTCAACCCAGGCGTTCGCTTCCCCCTCTGTGTCGCAGCGTAACTCATACTGCCTCTGGCTGTCATTGCGATAATGAATGGAGAAATACCAGTACTGCACAGAAACGAGACAGAAAAGGGATAAAATACAGTGTGGCCCAGATAAAACAGTATACTATAAATTTATAATTTTTTCCCCTTTATTATCCAGGAAATATCACTATTTTTTCCATTCATCTGATAGTGTGTTGATTTCTGAGCAATACAACACTTACATGTAGATCATCAAGTTTTGTTCAGTAGTTTACATTTCACACGCAATTTTGCAAAGCATTGCATTTTAGCTTTTCTAGTGGTAAGGGGTCTAAGTAGGCCTGGGGCCCGGTACAGGCCAACCCGGTTTGATTTGATTTGTTAATTAATTAATTGGCTTCCGAGTTGACGGCTTGATTGGCAACCCGGAAAAGAATATACAAAATTTCCAAAAAAAAACTCCCAGGGTCTGATGGTTCATGCATGCTCTGATTCTGGTGATATCACACATGTTAGGCTGTCTAGCTTTCCTGGCAAACAACCAACATGCGCATATTGCCCAATTAAAATGAAAAAAAAAAAGGTTAAATCAAACAGACACAAAAACCCTATATACTGGTGTCAATTACTGAGAGTATCATTTTGCCAATAGTATGGACCATGGACTACTTTACTTGGTTTCCAACACCATGAAAGTGATACATGTACCTCTATTCTTCCATGCAAACACTATCCTGATAACACTACCCAAACACACATGCTCTGTCAGAAGTTTCCCAGTCTTGGACGAGGGCAAAGAAATTATTCTGCCTCAGTAGTTCCAAGCTTTGGTCAGGCTTCCAACCCTTATCTGGTAGCAACATGTGTAAATCGCTGGCTATCTCAAGCTGGCATGTCTTATCTTGAGAAATTCCCAAACAACTGCCAATTGTCAAGAGATACCACTCTTATCTAACCACCAGTCCCCCAACTCCACTAATTAAAGTATCATAGAGCATTATTTCCGGGTAGTTTGACAATTTGTCATCCAAACCGGTTTGATTTGTGTACGGAAGATAAGCTCCGGTCAAGCGAGTTGTCAAGCTGAGTTTGATTTGACTCCCAGGACTAGGTCTAAGTGGTAATGAGGCATCCTATTGATGACATCCTATAGAAATTACATATAAACTGGTGCACACATACCAAATTTACATTGGTTTACAAAAAAACAGTTCTAAAGTGGACAGTATGCAACCAAAATAATCTTGGTGTCATTCTGCATTCTATTGTTCATCAGATGAACCAAATAAAGATGAGCAATCAATTTAGGCAATAACAGTAAATGTAACTACTAATTTTTTTCTGGGTCACCCTGTTTAAGATATTGGAATGAGACAGATAAGGAAAATAATGCAGACAGGGTGATCTGTACAATAAGTGTATGTGTGTATGTATACATACACTGTACATGTATGATACCAAATACTTTCAATTCTCCCTATCGCATATAGCTCTCCAAATCTGACCATATGTGGCTCTAATTTTTTGACCCTTTTATTCTTGGGAGATGAACTTCTGGTTTAAGCAAGCGTGATACACATTGTATGCTAAAATACTTGTGGATTGTGGCAAAATCTTAGAACTTATAATCTCGCAAATAATTTTTTTTTCCTAGTCCATTGTATGCTAAAATACTTGTGGATTGTGGCAAAATCTTAGAACTTATAATCTCGCAAATAATTTTTTTTTCCTAGTCCTTCGTTCATATAACAACTCTTCTATTTAGGCCATGAACGAAGCCATCGGCAGTCCTCACACACCAGCGTTTGCGTTCTGACTCGGCGTGTGAATGGTCGCATTCCTCTCTCACAGGGATAAACATTCGCGGCTTTCCTGGTGAGAGTTTGGAGTTCATACCTTCGTTTACCGATCGTAGGAACAGTTCCTTCATTAAGAAATTCCTTTAATTGCGACACAGATATTCTCCAAAATTGGTCATCAGGTCAAGCTATGTTTGCTTCGGTATGAGGTATTAATATTACGAATTTGACGAGGTTTGAAATGACATGTTTTGTGCATTTGACTGTACGATTTACCAGAACCGGAAGTATACCTCCCAAGAGCGATCGATCAGATATCGGTATTGCGAGGTGATATCACTTGATATCGGCTATATGCGATAGGGAGAATTGGAGCAAATCATATAATAAGAAACTTCAGCTTCTACCGACCTTGTGATTTATGCTGGCTACTAGGGCTGGCCGATGTTTAGATAATATCGAAATTACACGATGTTGAAAAAATATCGTCTACACGATAATGATCTCATGATTTTTTCAAAATATCGCCAGAGGCACGATATGACCAAAAATAACATCGATTATGAAAACCTAATGGAGTAAATGCATGCACTGCAGTGGGAGGGACCACAACATCCGTAGCTATGAATGAATACTCTGCACACAAGTGCTACTGTCTGTAGACAGGGAGGTGGGGGACAGAAGAGACACCTCCATTCTCTTCAGCTTTCAAACTTGTGGTATTGAAAGCGGTAGAGCATTTAGCATAACTATCAACAGTCATAATAACTCTATCAACAAGCTGCCCACCAAAAATGTAAACAATCAGCACCATGAATCTCCTGATCTAGCTACAAGAGGGTCTACAGAAAGCAACATTGTTTTGACTACATTTTGATAACAGCCCTACAGGGCTGCAAGTTCAGCCTAAAATAGATTAATCTTCTTCATCACAAATCTGTTTTTCAACTCTGGCGATAAATCGTGTTATCGACAATGTTCTTTCCACGATAATCGAATGAGGTTCAGATCAAATTTCACCACCCCTACTGGCTACCTAGAAATAATCCAGTTGGATTGAGAAAGTCCACTGGAGTGGGTGAGAGCTAGCCAGCACAAATCACAGGGTTTGTAAAATCTGAAATTTCTTATTGTATATGTACATCTATACTGTGTGTATTATGTTAATAATGTCCATGATAATGCAAGCACAGAGAGCACACAGCAAAATAATTGCATAAAATAAAATATACATCTGTAAGGCAAGCATTACAAAATGTAAGAATGTTTAAGGGCAAAAAAATATATCGTTGTTATTGACATTTCTATTGGAAAATAATGTGGTATTAGTGAAGGACAAGGGATTTACTTGTAATTGTTCCAGCAAAATAATTTGCTTTCAGAGAATAGATCAGAAGCAATCAGAAATGATTTACCCCAAATCAATTCCAAAGATTTCAGCAAAATTGTAGTGATGCTAGCCATGACAAAAAAGCTTAACAGCAAGCAATAAAGTGGGCACCCATGGAAAAAAACGGTGGGCTTAATAGACAGGTGGCTGCTATAGACAACTCTATTAAAACACATTATTTGTCACAAGGAGAATAATTTTAGTGACCACTAAAGGCAGGTTGGCTACTCGGAAGAGGTGATGGCTACTAGTTTTGACTCTATCAGAATGTACACTGGTTCCACATCTAACTCAGATTGAAGTGATACACACATACATACACATACACACACACACATACACACACAAATACAGACCTACACACACACCTACAAACACACACAAAAACAAACACAAACACACACACACATACAAACACATACACACAAACACACACACAAATATAAACACACACACAAACACAAACTCACAAACATGCACACATATGAACACAAACACAAATGCACACAAAATACACAAGCACACACAAACACAATACATACACTCACAAATGCAACAAACACACTCATACAAACAAAACTTACATGTACATACTCAAACACACACTAATTTTTCATCTTGATAATAGCCAACAAACATTAACATGTACAAAACATGTACAGCATGAACAAACTGCAATATACATGTAGCACACAGACACACGCATACACACTCTGCAAACTGATTTCATTAGAGTATCGTGTACATCGATGAACATGTCAATTAAATTCTGGTTTTATCATAAATATTCTGAATCATTTTCAGATTTAGCGGGCTCTCCGGTACAAACAGACAGGAAATTTGTATGGTCATGAAATTTGTGTGTTTGCAATAACGAACCTTCATAATCTAACGAACATCATCCTAAATTCCTACATGCATACAGTACACTTAAAACGCACGCACATTTTTTTTGTTGTTATAAAACTACTACCACATGCAATATAAATGCACCAACACAAAAGACACGTTTGTAATCACGAACACACTCACTGGGCCATTTCTGCGTCAGGGGATGGTATTGTAAAATGTACAAGCACAATTTCAGCAGAATTAGAATGGCTGACCTTCTATTATTGATTGCTTTGTTGCAATCCCGTCAGTAAATGGGAAGCAATTTAACGAAATGGAACACACTACGTCGTTAAGCGGAGAAAAAAATCGCAACGAAACACCATTTGAATAGGATTTCGTAACTTGCCCGTGCTCTGTTAGGAATAGGCTTTTTTTATGGAGATTCTAATTTGGCAAGACTGCATAGATATCAGCGAAATCTGTTTGTCATCCCTCCCACTCAACCCCACCTTCACCCCTATTAACCTACCAATCATAAGAAAATAACATTTCTGCTTTTATCTTAAAGGCATTGTTTAACAATGTTTCCAATTTAAAACTGGAGCAATTCGACTATGCAGAGTCAATGGGTATGCCTCACCCAATATCTAAATGTAGCATGTAAAAACCTGCTCATCGTATACACGTACAGACCCGCCTAGAATTCTTTTCGACACCATTACACCATTCGCAAAACCCTCTATAAGCTAGACGAAAAGCTTCAGTCCCTCTGTACTCCGGTGGTCTATGTCTGGTTCCAGTGACCTCAGTACATGTAGAAAAAATCATTTTTATTCCCCAGAAAAGATGGTTATCTCTGTCTATCAAAAAGCGAATGGTGTAATGGTGTCGAAAAGAATTCTAGGCTCTACTGTACATGATCAAAATCAATTTTTTATGTTTGGAGTTATTTAAGCAGTTCACTTATGACCATGGATAGATAGATCCAAACACCAAATCATGAAAAAGTATTTCTAACTTAGGTTATGGGTACAAAATTATTGATCAATTACATTGACCTTTGACCCATATGGCTGTTTAAAATAATTTGTCACTTGCTTTTATTCACCAGATAAAATTGTTATTCCTAAATGAGGTTTGATGTATACAATGGTATTTGGGGACAAAATTCATTGACCTTGGAAACCAAAATTCATTTGACTTGGAAACTTTGATCCTGACTTGGCCCGCTGGTTTGAATAAAAAAAATGCCTTTTTATCATCATAATTTGCCAAATAATATCAATGGATAAGTATAGCTAGATGAAGTATATATTAGAATGGTATTTGTGGGATCATAGGATTTGACCTTTGGCCCTGACCTTGAGCCATTGACTCTACCAGACTTGTTTTCTTTTTTGTTTGCACCACTGTAATCACATATATATAATTACAAATGAGTATTTAATGGAGTTTAAGCAGAAAATAACATTGTGGGACAAGTTATTGACTTTACGCTTTGACAGATCGGCCAAAATCTATTCATTTTATCCTTGCAAATGTTTCATCCTCATACAGGTTTCTTTAGAATCCTCCCAGTGGAGTACTTCAGTAATTCTTGTTGTACAGAAAGTGCAGACAACAGAGACGTAACGGACAGACAACCTGAAAAACACAAAGCCGTACAGCACCGAACGGGACAGAGCTCCAGGCTATCAGTGTTCGTGATACGGCTAAACACGAAACTCTGAAAAACAAATTGAGGTTCACGACTCACATAAGTATTTTAACAAGTGAATATCAATGAGTAACCATCCAAGTTACCAGTGTTGTAGGTAGACAAGGCCATCGGACAAGACAAGACGCAAGACAGCGTTGTCAATTGACACTAATTTGTGCATGTTTGAAGGATAACGTTTACTTGTTAATCACAGTAACTGCTACTGGTTACACATTGCCAATATAGTCCTGTAATAGATTTTTTAAGATTTAATAAATTAACAGTTAATGAAGAAATTAAAATATATTATGTCTGTTCATTGTCACTTACATAAAATGTGTCCAAAGTTAACGTAATTATACGGCCTATGAACTATAGTCAAATGATAAGCTACAAATTGCAAAATGCACTGAGAAACATTTAAATTGAACAGATAACTTTTTCGCCATGAGGCATATTTGCTGAGCTCCCGAATACAGATAAGATAAAGACAATAAATGTTGTTTATAATCTATTCTTTCATGCATATGTTTTTCTTCATTATTCTTGATTCTACATTTATATCTTTTCCTTTTCTCACTCTTTTCATTCATCTTTCTCTTCTTTTTGTTTTATTCTTTATTGTTTTCATTCGATCTAGTCTGTTAAAATTCATTCATACCTTTTCTTTCTTTCTGTTTATTTGCCTAACTTTTGATTCTTTATTCTTTTGTTTTTTCTTTATTTGCTCTTACATTGTTCTTTTCTCCTTTCTTCTACTTCACTTTCCTTTCTTTTCTTGCTTACTTTTCTATCTCTATCTTTCTTCTCCTTTTTTCTTCTTCTCTTTTCCATTCTTCTGCTTTCGACTTTTCTTCCCTTTCTTCTCATTTTATATGTCTTTTATTCTTATTCTCCAGTAGTTCATTTCTTCCTTTTTCTTACTTTGGCTACTTTCATTCATCGCTTCTTTTCTTGTTTTATCCTTATCTGTTTGCAGACTTTATTTTTCTTATTTCTTATTTCTAGCCTTTTCCCTCTTATTTCTTTATTTTTTTTTCTAATCTTTACTTTTGTCTTCCGCTGGCCGTGTTCAGGAAGGAGACAGAATCACTTTCTGTTATGTGTATGTAGTATGTAGTATGTCCAGCTCATTTGGTTAAAGTTTCGTAAATGACTGTCAATTGAAAAGTGATTGTTTCAATTCAAACGCAAACTTCTTACAAATGATCATGGGGTGGGATAAGGTATTGGGTCAAAGGTCATGCAGGGGTCATGGTAGAGGTCAATTGTCCATAGAATGCTACTATCTTTAAAGATATTGTTAACTTTCTCATTTTCTTTTTTGTGCATTCAATTTTGTTACACTTGGTACAAAATGATCCTGGGGTAATACCACATTGGTGATGAGGATGTTGAGGTCAAGGTCATCTAGGGGTCAAAAGTCAGAGTAGATATGAGGACGATGTGTAACATCCTCGATTTGACTTAGTCTGCATCACTTGGTTCATCACTTGGTACAAAATGATCCACGGTATATACATGTGTGTTGAGAGGATGATGAGGTCAAAGGTCATATAGGGGTCAAAAGGTCAAAGATATTGAGAATATTTAAACTTCCATAACTTTTGCATCAATTGTGTCACACTTGTACAATATGACTTAGTAATACACATGTGTTGAGAGGTTGAGAGTCAAAGTCAATCTAGGGTCAAAGAGGTCAAATGATATGGGCCATGCTCCATATCTTTATTTCTACATCAATTGTATTCACACTTAAGTACAAAGATACCTTGGTGATACGCATGGTGTTGATGAAGATGAATGAGGTCAAAGATCATATAGGTCAAAAGTTAAAATAAGTACTTCTCCAATCAATTTGTTCAAAACTGGGATCAAAACAATATGGAAAACCGTCTGTCTGTTGAGGATGGAGAGGTCAAAGTCATCTGTCAAAAGGTCATATTGCATTTTTATTGATCGCGAAATAGCCGAGACTCAGGGTTGTGAACACTGTTATATTCTTTAATTCATTTTTCTTCATTCTATGTCTTTTCTTGTTCATTCTTTCCTTTTCTTATTTTATCTTTCTTTTCTCTTTTCTTTTTTCTTCTGTTCTCTTCTTCATTATTGATTTTTTCTGTCCTTCTTTTCTTCTTTCATTCCGTGATGTCTTCTTCTGCTGTTTAAATCTTTCTCGTTATATTGATGTCAATTTTCTTTGTTTGTCATCTTCCTTTCTTTATTTTCCTATGATGTTTGTTCCTTCTTCATTGCATCCCTAAATTCTCCGATCTCTCCGTTTTCATTCTTTCGTCTTCTTTTAGTTTTTTTCCGTACATTTTACTGTTTACTGTTCGATTCATACTTCTTCTTTTGTTTTCTCCGTGTCTACTCCAGTTCAATTATGAAAGGCAACAACCAGAACCTCATATGCGTCGAGAACCCCCATTGTCTCGGTCCTTATTATGTTAAAGATTGCGTTAAAAACCATTCTGAACGCAATCTGATGTTTGAACCGCCTATACTGTGTCTCAAAAACAATGTGCAAGTGAAAACGCGCTCCTTTGGGAATTATAAAATATTCATTGTACATGCATCTTGACATCAAGTCAAGGATAGTCTTAGCTGCTGAAATACTGAGCTAGTTGTTCAATTTGCTTGTACTTGAGATATGTTAAACTTTAAATTAGAAAGAGGTTAAGATACAATAGTGCAACTTTTACTACAGTCCGTGCTAAAAGCTACCCATGTTGATCATCCTTTTGTTGATTTACAAAAACTTGAGATATAAAACAAGCAAATTATGTGACATAAACAGGTATAGTAGTACCTTTCTAACTGTCAACGTCGGGCACTTTTCAGTGAACAATTTTTGAGACATGCTGCACCATCGACCGTCTCAATAAATTGTGCAGCAACCGCACTTTTCTTCGGCACTTGAAAATATTTCTTGAATTGATTTAATTAAACCTAATAAGGCAAAAGTCTAGTCTAGACTTTCAAATACTGTTTGTTTGTTCAATTGCTTATTTTGATCCAAATTATCTGGGTAAACAAACAAAAAAGTGAATCACAATTGATGTCACTTTTACAGGAGAGGGCCTGATCTATCATTGACTGTAATAAAGTGCGCACCATTTTTGTTGGTAAACTGAACATATCTCAATTAAAAAAGCAAACTGAACAAAACAAACCGTATTAAAAGGTATGACTATGCCCTTTGATGGTGATGTAAGCATGACTTCACAAAGTTTCCGCATTACAAGGCGCTTTGACTTGGCACAATTGATTTTTTACGACACGACTGACTGTATACAATGCGCAAAAGATGGCAGTTTGTACATGTAAACAAATAAAAGGATTTGTATTAAATCAAACAAGTTGCTGGACTCGGCTGGTCCGGCCAAAAAAACCGGAGACAGAAGGTTCGAGCGCAGACCCAAGACAAGAGCAGAGGCGTTCAGACGAGACCGAGACCAAGAAAGAGCAGCTGGTCTCGAGACCGGTCTCGAGACCAAACCAAGCATCGAGACCTCTAACACACGCAATTTACCCCTATAGACTGCTGTATATACATTTTGTCCCCAGGACATTTATTCACATACTAATATTCATCTGCACATATTTTGCTAGTTACAGCATAAATGTACGTCTTAAGTTTTACTTTCTAGCATATTTATTTGTCTGTATAAGGGCAATTCCGTGATTAGTTACGTTACACTTTATGACAAACTTTACTCAACATTTGGCTCCTACATGAATATGAAGATGCACAACATCAAGCAAAATCATGAGACATGTTTCAGTGGGTAATAACAAGAACTTTAATCATGGTTAGTTACGTTACATTAAAAGGACATGAAAAAAAATGACAAGTCTTTGTCCTCAAAGTTTTCTCAACCTCTTTTCAACTGAAACAAACTGTGGTATTCATGCTATTTCTGTTGTTTTGATAAGTCATTTAATGTAAAACTTATTGATAAAAATCTTTTCATTTTTAACTACAACATCAAAAACATGGTTAGTTACGTTACGGTTAGTTACGTTACATTTTGTCCATCCACAGAAATTTGCGTTTATTCATGTCTTTTTCAGATTCAGTATGCATATGTGGGGCTTTATTACTTTCAAAACAATGAGAAGAAGCTATTGGCATGGAAAAAACTGCAGAATAAATGCTAATTTTTCATAAAAGTGAGATTTAGTCACACTAGTCCCACATGTGGTATATCATGTATGGTTCTGATTCTCCTAGAGGGTGCTGTTCAAGACGTAAAATTTAGAGTAGAAATGATGTCCCCCATTGTTTCTTCATGATTCATACCCATTCAAACCATTAAAATGTAATATGATTCAAGATAGAGCAGTTTATATAATTTGTGATTTGTCCAATAATTCACGGAAATACCCATAAACAGTGTCATAATAGGACAGATATCAGAGTTTGACCATGTTGTAAATGGGCCTTTCTTTATGTTAAACCAAGCCTATACATGTAGGATAGCCACACATCCTCCACATTACATTCAACTGGTGTATCTATGATGATTAAGATGATATAATGACAAGAATTCATAAACTCATTCATTCCAAGATCAGCCAACTCGAAGACCAGTGTCGAGACCCACGAAAACCACAATAATCTGGGAACGTGGATAATCAGAGAATAGGTAACTCAACGTTCAGAGAGATTGTCAAGATACTTGTTGCTATAGCAATGGGATTGCCTTCTACTACAATTACTCCAGTAGGAAATGCATTTTGATTGTTGCAATGAAAGTAAATAAAGTATTCCATGATGTGAATTCACCTGGAGTTTAATCCCGAGTACTTAAGATGATATCTTTAAACCACTTTATTGAACATACTGCAATACGATTCCTTAACATATTTTTGTACTAATTCTTCATCCTTCTGTGCTTCCATAATCAGTTTAAATTAGCATAAATCAATAATTTTCCCAATTTTGTGTTGAAATTTGGAAGCCCCTACCAAGCCCTATCAGATAACACAAACAGAATCAAAATCTGCC
This sequence comes from Eucidaris tribuloides, assembly GCA_001188425.1. Taxonomy (NCBI): domain Eukaryota; kingdom Metazoa; phylum Echinodermata; class Echinoidea; order Cidaroida; family Cidaridae; genus Eucidaris; species Eucidaris tribuloides. The sequence continues at coordinate 298 of JZLH01S0018966.1, read as the reverse complement.
TAGAAGTATAGGAATAGTAGCATTTTCAGTGATTTTGAATAAATGTTCATAAATTAGCATAATCAATAAATTTCCAAACTCTGTGTTGAAGTTTAGAAGCCCCTTCCTAGCCCTATCATATAATACAAACAGAACTACACTGCAACACTAAATTAAGTTTTTGATGTTGACTCCACAACATAGTTATGTTGACCTGAGTGATCTTTGACCTTGATTTTGTGACCTGAAATTCCACTCATACATGTATGATTAGTGATACTTAGTAACCCAAATGTCAAACTTCCAAGAAATAAGAAAA
>JZLH01S0018963.1:58016-73184 GCA_001188425.1 Eucidaris tribuloides | reverse complement strand
AGCAATTTTAATTAATTCTTGAACAGTAACCTGTAATAGCACGAACTTTCTTAAAGCCACACTATAAATTAAAATTTACCAGAGAGATGGCAGGTGGGTATTATTCAGTTGTCGGCAGAAGGCCATCAAACTTAAATTGTCTATTAACTTTGAAAAATTGCGCGTATTTTTTCAATGAATCAAATTAGTGTGATATTTTCAGATATTTTGTCAGTTGGTTAAAAGAGATATAAGTAAGGCAATATTTCTCAAATAGACAAAATTTAGCTGTTAGGCCTTTCTGCAAGACATACCCATGCTTTCGATGCAATAGTCGTGACGTCATCCGAGGTCAACAGCCGCACATTAGGTAACTTTGTTCATCGCGATGCGTTGAGCCGATATGAACACTGAACGGCCGTGAGTTCGTATATGGCGTCGTGTAATGTCGGAAAAATGTTGTATTTCTACGGTAATTATCCGGACGCAGACAAAGATTAAGGAATTTCGGGTACCGGAGTGTGATTCTCAAACAACTTATTCTTTATTAGAATTTGCATTTTGCTTATTTTTTGCTACAATTTGTTGATTTTGAGGGGAATTCCAGGGCATCATAGAGAGTTTCGTCGTAAACTATAATGGTGATACAAAATGTACGTTTTTAAATGGAAAGTGCATATACCTGTGAACATTGTCAAGGAAGTGAGCGTGAACCGTAGGTCAGTTACGTCACACTTTTGGCAGCGAATAGGCCCTTTGCCGGACACCGACGCAATATGGATCTATACACTCAGAGTGTTTATAAATAATGCGGAACCACCATCCACAGGGAGATATTTAATTAATAAACATAATTATGTTATAATGCATACGTATCGAAAGATACTGTATATTATTCACTCTTTTATTGGTATTCATATTTGTAATTTAGAAATTAAACCTTGAGTTATGGAATTACAAACATTTTGATTGAGCATGTCAAAACTGCTTTGCGCACAAGATGCAGATCTTTTCATCAACACGGTCACAGATGGTTAGTCACTGAGACCTTTCCTATTGTTAAAGATCTGAATCTTGTGCGCAAAGCAGTTTTGACATTGCTCATTTGAAATGTTTGTAATTCCATAACTCCAGGCTTAACTATTACAAATATGTTACGATGACGTATTGCAATAAACATAATTATGTTTATAAGATTATATACTCCTGGTGGAAGGTGGGTTCCGCTTTTTTATAAACAGTCTGTATATGCACCTTTCTTGCATGGGTGATATGGGCACCCTGCTCTTGAATTGAGGTGATTCTTAAAACCCAAGTGTTTAGTCGAAAATATAACGTGTTTTTTTTCATCTTTCACAAAATATTCTGCAGCGTGTCCCAAAAATAATGTCCCTCTGATAAACTGCTAAATCAAGTATTATTCTCTATATAGTATTCAGATTTTGAAAGCCCATTTTATTTTCTAACTTTTGTGAAAATTCCATTAGTCTCGCTTCATTGATTTTGAGTACACAGTCTATTATGTAACAGCAGTGCTTTCCAGTCCATTCGAGGTTTGCAATGCTACATCAACGCATAAACCTGAATGGAAATCAGGTAGAAGGACATGGAGAACAATAAAATTTTACACGCTGGACATGAAAGGACAAACCATAAGTGGAACACACTCTGTGAAAGCAAACACGACCAGTGGAACAGAACTTTGATTAGTTTTCATTTTAAAAAGTGAATGAACAGTCGTTGAGATAATTCAAGTGAAGCATGGAATAACGTATATGTCTGTGATGTGCCTTCATCAAACTTGGAATGGGCTGGAAAGCACTGCACTGCTCTTACAAAAGAGCCTGTGTATTCAAAACCAATAAAGCGATAACTTTGAAATTTTCACAGGAATTACAAAATTAAGTGGGCTTTTTAAATATGTAAAGTTGCTTGAGTATACGACTTGATTTTAGTAATTATTCTGTGATCTATGAGAGGGACATTTTTTTCTGGGACACGCTGTATTGTCATCCCAGACTACTTTAGAAACATTATCAAATCTGCCTTGAAATGTTTACAGTGACAACTTGTGATTTTTAAATTATTGGAGAGCGAGTATCAGTGTGTCTATTCCCTACTGCAAAACTGTCGGTGAAAACCGACCAATTTGTCAATTTCTAAAAAAAAAAAAAAAGGAAAGGAAATGGAAGCGTTTCAAGGCATGCATATTTTAGGTCATTAATAGATGATAGAGGTCTATACGTAGAAAAAACACAAAATAAGCAAAATACATGTATAGCAAAATATAAATATATTTTCACCATTTACCAAAACTACTTGGGCGAGCTTCATATTTGAATAACTATTTCTAATTTCCATTCTAGAAGTCAGAAAAAATGGCAGCTAAAGGCACAGCCGTCGGAATTGATCTTGGCACCACTTACTCCTGTGTCGGTGTCTTCCAACATGGAAAGGTGGAAATCATCGCCAATGACCAGGGAAACAGGACCACACCCAGCTATGTAGCCTTTACTGACTCGGAGCGTCTTATCGGAGATGCTGCCAAAAATCAAGTTGCAATGAATCCAAGTAACACCATCTTCGGTAAGTATAGACTGTATAGGGCATTGACCAAGTAACGCTCTAGAAAATAATGTTCCGTAGTGTCCAGATTGGTATTTAAATATATCATTACAAATTAAGATGAAGTTGCTAATAAGAAAACATATTTGTTATACAATTTTTATTTGCGCATTGATGAGATTATCGACTAATTAGTGAGGCAAGACCCTCAGTCCCATTCGGAGAAGAAGGATTCAACGTCAATAACTATTACAATATAGCGATTTCACAGACGAAATGTTAATCACTAGATCAGCCTTTACAGCTGTTAATATTTATGAAGGCCTGTGGCTCTACATTATTCACAGCGGAATGTGCTGTTGAAGGTATTCTTTTGAATGAATTTAACAACAGCCATCCACGCGGTCCTCCATTATTTATAGAATGGTTGCGCCTCGCCAAAGTTCCTATTCAGTTTTCAAAATCTGCTGATTCAAAAAAGCTTTGTATACAATGGTTGTCACGCACTCCCTAGTTTGCCAACGAGGATATGACGGAGTGACATTCCAGCCACGTAATTTATTTTTGCACACAGTAAAAGTCCCCCATAGTTTGTACACTGATAACATGTACCTGGTCACGACATTATAAACCACGGTCATAATTAAATTTCTCGAAAACCCGCAAATTGTTTGTGAAATGGGATTTTTAGTAATATATGAATAATCATCACTACGAATTTGTAAAATACCAATGGTGGGACTACGGAAAGTCACGATATGATGCCTTGCCCTACAAACTAGTAAGAGTATGGAGGTTTTAGACCTGAGTTTGGGCCATATGAAAAAAAGGGCGTTGAACATGGCGATTCAATAAACAAAGAGACACAGAGATCATATTTTTTATTGAAAAAGGGGGCGTTGAACATGGCGATGCAATAAACGAAGAGACACAGAGCTCATCTTTTTTTGTTGAAAAAAGGGGCGTTGAACATGGCGATTCAATAAACAAAGAGACACAGAGCCCATCTTTTTTTAATGAAAAAGGGGCGTTGAACATGGCGATTTAATAAACAAAGAGACACAAAGCTCATCTTTTTTTATTGAAAAAGGGGCGTTGAACATGGCGATTCAATAAACAAAGAGACACAGAGCTCATCTTTTTAATTGAAAAAAGGGCGGTGAACATGGCGATTTAATAAACAAAGGGACACAGAGCTCATCTTTTTTTTAAAAAAAGGGCGTTGAACATGGCGATTCAATAAACAAAGACACAGAGCTCATCTTTTTAATCGAAAAAAGGGCGTTGAACATGGCGATTTAATAAACAAAGGGACACAGAGCTCATCTTTTTTCATTGAATGTGTCAAGTGTTGTTGTTGTTGTTTTTTTCGGGGGGGGGGGTCATGGAAGAGGCTACATTTGGTACTATGCAAATAAATATAATAGCTTCTGCTGGGGACCACACCAGCAATACTGTTTTTTTTTCTCTCTACAAAATGCAATTAAAAAACGGTGAATTTTGCCAGGAAATGTAGTGAAGTTGATTTGAATTCAATAAAAACGCATGAAAATACTGATGTTCACTATGTTTTACCGTTTATTTCCCAAATGTAGATGCTAAACGTCTGATTGGGCGTAAATTTAACGATACTGCTGTGCAAGCTGATAAGAAACTGTGGCCATTTGACGTAGTCGAAGACGGTGGACGACCCAAAGTCAAGGTGGAATTCCAAGGAGATACCAAGACATTCTATGCGGAAGAAATTAGCTCGATGGTTCTAACCAAAATGAAAGACACGGCGGAGGCCTACTTAGGCAAGGTCAGTACATATCTGTTTCAACCTAAATTAAAAATGAAAATTTTCAACTTTATTTGCGAAGAAAGACACATGTACAGGTAAAGACGCAATTTAACAATTACCCCAGTTTAAAACATGTGAGCTTCATAATCCTCCATGAACTAAGTGTCTTTGATAAGGTCTCAAAATAAAGCCCTGAAAAATATCACTCAAAATGATCATTTAGTGCTTCAAAATGTGAAAATCTACAAGTACTCAGTTTGACCGGGTTAACCTGTCCATTTCCTCCCATAGACTACCGTGTTATAAATCCAGACTAGTTTGCACTCCACCGAAGTAATAGGTCACACATTTTGTTTATCCATGCATACCTCGCCAGTGACAGCATAACTTGCCAAACTTTTGTATTCTAAGATCTGTTTGCCTACTTATGCACGGCTGTGTAGCTCAAATATCAAAGTTTGACCTTTTTTTGTAAGTGAAGCTCCACAATGTTAATTGTGTCTTCAGGTAAAGGTACTTGAATCAGCGCCCTTAGGCACTCTCTTACCACTTGTCATCCGACCGTATCAATTCTGCACAGGTATGCACCAACTTCCCCCGGGGTTGGATCCCGGCCTTTGGGGTACTCCAGACTCCAGTCCGTCAGAAAGGCTACATGCCCAAAAGGAATTTACCAGCCCAATTTTTAACGCAACTCGACGTCCCCCCCCCCAAAAAAAGTACCCGCTTGCCGGTCGGGTCACTATCAACTTTTGTCCGCCCGACGCCAAATTACCCGCCATGCTTTAATGTCCAGCCCTGCCTCCAATCCATGGGGAGTGTTCCTATCCCGGCTGCCACCAAGGCGCTCAAGGGCGATTCCGTGCTTAAAAAAATTGGCTATTTTCACAGCTTTTTTTTCAATCAGCTGTCCAAACAAATGTGGAAAGACAATTTGTTTTAGGATCTTGTTATAGTACTGGCAGAAGGCTATTGTTATAATTGTACATTGGAATAATTTATCATTTCTCCAGGAAACAGAATGAAATTAGTCGCGTGTCGTACGGGACATCTCTGCGTCCCGTACGACATACAACATTTTCATCTCTAATTCATCCATAAACAACACATTTTTGTTGGTTGTCATTTTTTCACAAGGCTACCCACTAGTACTTTATAATTACCACAAACACATTTTTATTGCTCAAGCATTTAGCCAAGAGACTAAAAACTGTTGTCTAAATGTCCCTTACGACACGCACGGAATCACCCTCAAGCCATTTTGCCTCCAATGGGACTTCTCGTTTTCTCGGGTACCCATGGTGCTAGTGGGTGGAAAGAGATATTTCAGAGGAACTTATGAAGTTCCTAAGCCATTCAGAATTGATCACTGTCATTCCATTTGGAATGAAACGCAAACATCTTCCTTCATTCAAGAGAATACAGAAACAAGAAAAAGAAATAAAACATTGAAAAGTTTGAGCAAAATTTGGTCGAACCGTTATGGAGTTATGAATGTTCAAAGACCGTTAAATTAGTCATTATGGAGGATTCTTAGATTGGAAACTCTACCCCTGGGCAATTCCAGCGTTACGGACATTGCATTCAGACACTTTTTGCAACTTTGGGGGCTTATTTCTAGAAACCATCATTATCATTCTGAACCTTTTTCTGGAAATCTCACACAGGTCACCCTGAAGTGTTAAAAGTTTAAATTTGAATTAGTTTCGATTTATAATGCTTGCCGTTACGGACATTACATTTTTTGGACAAGACTTTTCACCTACCAACGCATTTGTCAAAAATTTTGTGAGCTTAAGCATGAAGTGAAGCCAATTTTCTTCTGAAATGGGTGCTGAAGACCTGTTTAAGTTGTAGGATGACAATTAGGTATAACAGATTCAATATATCCCATACAGGACCATAAATGTAGCGTTACGGACATTACATTTTTAACGTTACGGACATTACACCTCGGACCACTTTTTTAGGTCCTCATATTCATACTTAAAACCATTTGATAACTAATATAAAGCTAATATTAGTCATTTTTGGTCCTTTCTTAACTAAAAACTACTATAAATTAATTCTGAAGTGCTGTTGAATGTGAAATAATGAGACTCAAAGATTGTAAGTTTTTCCAAATTGATAAGAAAATTTTGCAAGAAAATGGGTTTTTTGAAGAAAAGTATGTCTAAATATGTCTTCAAATGTTTTCAAATACCCCTCCAATTAAAGAGTTCGAAGAATTCTATTACAGATTTTATGATTTTGAGCCCGGGTAACATTTTTCGCGGAATTGCCCCCCTTTTTTTGAGATGAGTGTGGAGAAATCCCCATTATTTTTGTACACAAGTTTTTATCTATTCTCATTTTTTTAACGAAATATCCGATTTCCTTTTGTGTGTCGTACAAGTATGTCCCAGCAAATAGGATTCTACATGTTTTTCTGAATGGGAAGTTCTCCACACTTTCATCTCAAAAAGTGGTAGCATTGCCAATTTATAAATTCTCCATTTGACCATTCATCACTCTTAAATGTTTCAGTCAAATTTGCTCAAACTGTCACCACTTTCTTTCTCTTATTGTTATCTATTCTCTGAATGCAAATACATGTCTAGGTTTCATTCCTCTTTCAACATATCATAGATCTCTCCAGTTATATTTTAGCTATCACTACATGTCTTGTATCACGTCTTCAATTATTGTAAGAGCCATTTAAAGAAATTTATTATCATGTTAACAAATCTTTTTCAACAGACAATTTCAAATGCAGTTGTCACTGTACCAGCATACTTCAACGATAGTCAGCGCCAGGCTACAAAAGATGCAGGAGTGATTGCTGGTCTGAACGTTCTACGAATCATCAATGAACCTACTGCAGCTGCCATTGCCTATGGTCTAGACAAGAAGGTGATTTTATTATTGAAACATTAAATTTGTATAGTGTTATTTTTTTGTAACAGGCATGTTTATTAGACTTTCTAATTTTGTATATCAGGTCCATGCACGTACGTGTTTCATTCTTCTAAAGTCCTACAAACTAGACTAAGAAGAATTTCCATATTCAGAGGACGACATACAGATTTATTTAAACCATATGAACAATCATGTCTTTTGAATGGCTTAACCAAATTTGCTTATATTTTCAATGTTTGATTTTTGAGAATATTCTGAGTTCGCTGAACTACCATTTTGTCTGGAGAAATTTCTCCTAACAGATTTAGAGCATTATTGAAAAGATTGATTAGTGATTAAAAACAAATATAGAATGCATACACTGAGAGCACGAGGTAGATTCAGTTTGGTAATTATGGATTTCACAATTTGATTTAAACATACGACCAAATTGGTTTAAATTAGTTCAAAATAGTTCGTTATTGTTTATTGGCCCGTTTTTCCATGCTTTTTGTGAAAACAGGTTGGCGACGAGCGTAATGTGCTCATCTTTGATTTAGGAGGTGGAACGTTTGATGTCTCTATTCTCACCATCGAAGAGGGCATCTTTGAAGTGAAGTCCACGTCTGGCGACACCCATCTGGGAGGTGAAGACTTTGACAATCGCATGGTCAAGCACTTCATAGATGAATTCAAAAGGAAAAACAAGAAAGACATCAGTGGTAACAAGAGGGCAGTGAGGAGATTGAGGACGGCCTGTGAGAGGGCCAAGAGAACATTGTCTGCAAACAAACAGGCGAGGTATACATCATGAATTGTGACAGAAATTTACGTTTCAGAATCAAAAGCGTTCAATTATTATTTGCACTACCCCTTTAAGTTCACGTCCAGAAACATCAAAAGAAATGTACTATTGTATGTTAGAATCATCATTCAAGTTTCCCGCTGCCTTTGAATGCTTCTGCAACCGGGGAAGCTCGTACCAAAGGGATCATTTGGGGTTTCCGTCCAACTGCTCTCTTTCCCTGCATTTTCCATATGTCCTCCCACGTCTGTCTGTTATTTCCTCGATCATTACCAGGAAAAACTTCTTACCAGATTATAATAAAGTTTGGGTCAAGAATGCAGTATAATTGGTCAAGTATGATCCACTGACTAGATTAAATTTCGAAATCAAAGGTTAGAGACGTGACGGGTAAATTTCCAACCTTTATTACCATGTGAACCTCCGGGTGTTTTAATCAAACATTGGTCAAGTATGGATATAGTTACGTTGGTTAGATTTCGGGCTCGAAAGGTTAAAGGTCACAGGGTCTCTTTATCTGATTTCAATTCTGGCATGGGGCATAACTTCGGAAATGAGATTGTGATGAAGTAGATGGAGAGCTCAGGTTTGTATAACATGGACCCAAGTGAATATGGACTTTGAAGATTGTGTATTCGATTTGTACAACTCGAAACGAGTTTATAGGGCAAATAACCTAAGTCATAAAGATTCACATAAATCTTTACCTCTCACCAAAGCATTGCCATGGGGGCCGAAAAGTCAGATTTTGTGAAAATAAGGGCAGATAAAGTAGAAATATATCTAGAGTATCATAATGACGCTCACTGGATTTGAATTGTCAGAAGGCAGTGAAGAGATTGAGGAGGCTTGTGAGAGAGGCAAGAGAACTCTATCATCGAGTACCCAGGCAAAGTATGCATCCGATGACATCAGGAATACATGTTTTGGGCTGAGAGAAATAGTCCATGGGACCTGGGCCAGATCTGGAGGGGGTTATGTCTATCAATCATTTTTGTAATCATGAATATACATCTTTTTGTTTGGAAAATATATATTTTCTAGGCATTGTTCCAAGGTGGCATAAATGAAAACATTTCATTCAGCAATTGTTAATTAACTCAAAGTCATTACCGTAGGAAAATTTGGTGTACATTGAGTGAAATTTTGTGAATGTCCCGACATGTAGCCTAAGTAAGCTGGTGTGTGCTTTGAAAAAGGATCTCCAACTTGTAACCCATCCCAGTTGTACAGAGACTGTACATTTAATCCCATGGATAGAGCTGCCATATGGGTTCTATATAAAGTAGTTCCATCCATAAAATTTTAAGAAACTTCACATTATAGGAAAATGGCTTAATAATTCACAAAATGCATCGACACGTTTGTTCCCTCCGGTGGTACCAGTCACATCGAAATTTCATGTCTGGCACACAGACTAAAAAGTAAAATATCTTGCTGTAGAATCAAACATGATGCTCCACATGATGTTCCACATTATGATGTCCGTGTGTTGGATTCAATTATATTTCTAAACTACAGTTACTCTTAATCTGACTGAACGGGATATTTGAACTTCATTGTGTGTTTTTTAAATGTAGTTGAATGTAATGACCAAGTAATTCTGTCTGATATAGCATTTCAATTACAAACGCATTTTCATGAAAATGTGAAATCAGCACATTTAATAAAAAAAATGAATTGCCATTACCCATTTGTGATTGAAAGCACCTGCAATAACTCACACATCTTAAAATGTATCACAAGACAGTGTCCAGATTATTGCCATTCAATACTGGGTTTTAATATGTTTAATATTGCATGACTACTTTGTCCTTGTTTCCTGTGCAGTATTGAGATTGATTCTCTGTTCGAGGGCATCGATTTCTACACCTCAATCACGCGTGCCCGATTCGAGGAGCTGAACAACGACTTGTTCCGTAGCACCCTTGAACCAGTCGAAAAGGCCGTGCGTGACGCCAAATTTGAAAAGAAACAAATTCACGACTTGGTTCTAGTCGGAGGTTCCACACGTATTCCTAAGATCCAGAAGCTGCTGCAAGATTTCTTCAACGGCCAAGAACTGAACAAAAGCATCAACCCTGATGAAGCTGTCGCCTATGGAGCTGGTATGTGATTTGATTGCTTGCTATCGGTTTAAGCCTGAGCAGTGTTGATTTGCCTCTGACTCTTTTCAACCACTCCAACATGTTTTCATTTGCCATTGTTTTTTCCAGATTCCTTATGTTGTGTTACCTATACATATTTTCCTGGCTTTGCCCGCCATTCTTTTCACCTGCCAAATACCGTGAGCCAAACGTCATCCGACAAGTAGGGGACAGAGGACAAAAAACCCTCTCTTTTTTGCCCGCCAAATGTGTTTTACCTGCTTAATTACTAGCCAAATTATCTGTGCTAAAGTCATCGTTTTACAAGCACAAACCTACATTGAATACATCTTCATGAAAGTACAATTCATGAGTTTTTAGAATGAAACAAACATAGTTATCAGGCTTTACCCGATACTTATAGTGACGGGCATATTTCCAGTTACTTGAAATGATATACATGCGTTTACATCTAGAACAAAATGTAACCTTTTTATGACTTGCTTGGCCAGACACTTGTGAATTGTTAATATGGAGTAGGTAGATAGTGCATAATTACCAACCCGAACATAAAACCCCAACAAGGCTATTTTGGGAGATGATATGGTCGGGTTGTGGGGGTATCGACCATGCGATCCACGAACAAATATACAAAATTGTATGGTTACTTTGAAAAAAGTTAAGGGGCAACCCCACCCCCCCCCGGCGCCGCCCCTGAATAGCGCAATGATATGTTTATTTACACGGGAATCAATGTGTTTTCAGGATTTGGGTGGGGCGATTTGATAAGGTTATATCTTTATGTGATGGTAAGGAATTTAGTCCTAATAATGCATGACAACTTTTTGTTTAATATCCAGCTGTTCAGGCGGCCATTTTGTCTGGTGATAAGTCTGAAGAAGTCCAGGACATGCTCCTACTCGACGTCGCACCCCTTTCACTCGGTATTGAGACTGCTGGAGGTGTCATGACATCCCTCATTAAGAGGAACTCAACAATCCCTAAAGAAAGAAACGCAGAAATTTACGACATATTCCGACAGCCAGCCCGGTGTGCTCATCCAGGTCTACGAGGGAGAACGAAGCATGACCAAAGACAATGTAGGTTTCCTGATTATTCGTGTATTTTTCCGAGTATTACACTCATTAAAAGCCAAGACAATGATGGGAAGGGGCTTCTCAATGTTCAACCCTAAATGAATCCCTTGTTTGGCCATCTCTCAGGCGAGTTAAGTTTCTGCCTAAAAGACAGGACTTTTCACTTAACAAGCGATATACGTGTATCTGCATGGCTATCTCTTTTGTCAATGTTGATAGGCCAATTACACAATGCACATAAATATTAAAGACAAAGGCTAACATAGTGGAGCTTCAACTTAGAAAAATGTCAAATTGTGATATCTGAGCTACAGATATAGTAGTGCTTAAATGAAGAAATAAACACCCTGGAATACAAAAGTTTGGAAAGTTATGCTGCCACTGGCAAGACATGCATGAATGAACAATTTCCACTGGGGTCAAGTATAAAATAGCCTAGATCTACACACAATAAATCTATGGGAGAAAATGGGCATAGTGAATGCGGTCAACCTGACTTCTTGTAGATTTTCACTTCTTTAAAGCACTAAATAATCATTTTGAAATACAATTTTTTGAGGCCTTCATTTTTAGACCTTAACAAAGAAACTTGCAGCATGGAGAATCGTGTAGCTAAACTGTGGTCATTGTTAGCCTGTGGCTTTAAAGCCGTTGGCATGGATATAACATTATTCATGCAGTGTAAGAAATTAATCGTGAGTGGATCCTTGCGCTTTGTTCAAGATATACAAATCTATATTTATCTATTCAGAATCTTCTTGGAAAGTTCGAGCTCACTGGAATCCCACCAGCACCAAGGGGAGTCCCCCAGATTGAAGTGACCTTTGACATCGATGCTAATGGTATCTTGAATGTGTCAGCTGTCGACACCAGCACTGGAAAGGAAAACAAGATCACCATCACCAACGATAAGGGTAAGATTTTTATAGTGGTTATGGGATGTGATTTATTGGCAGTATGTGTCGATGGCCACTTTTCACAATGGCAAATAGAAATGACCATGAAATGTGGATATTCGTGCGGTGACATTTAGGGGCGGCGCCAAGGTAAAATCTTGGGTTGGGCGAAATTCGTCGGGAAAAATTTACCTGACAATTTTTTTTACTAAACAAACTGCCATTCAAACAGCATATGACAAGCAGGGGGAGGTGGGAGGGGGGAGGCAGGGGGCCCACGACGTCGAAAAGCATTTTTTTGCTTGCCAAGCACATTTTTTTACTAGCCAAAACAAAATAATAGGGGACAAATTTTTTTCAGAAAATCCATTAGTTTGAAAACAATAGGAGGAAGTTGTCCCTTCTGCCCCTACCCCATGGCACCGCCCCCTTGTGACATTGTTGTGGGAGGGGATGATAGTGATGTGATATGAAGTATACGCTTCTCGTTGTAGGATTGTAGCCATCACGAACCATACCAAATCGAAATATGTTTTCTGTATCGCCAAAGTGACATCAGTGTGTACAGGTGCCATCTCTTTATACAATGATGTGCCTTTGACAGGGGGCAACTGATAGAATCCCAGTTGAAACAACTTTCAAATTTGATGTATCATCAGGGTTGTGCATCATCTTTCCTCATAAGTACATTTTACTAAGTGACTTTTTTTTTCAGTGCCAGCACCTCCAGTAATGAAAACATGAAATGGTTCCGGCTGTTATCCGTTGGCTTTATCGAAGCACCATTGCCTCATCTAACAAAAAAACATTCTGCTGTTTTTCATTTAAGTATCTAATCAAATTCATTTCTTTCATAAAAGGTATGTTAATCGCGATTAAATGTTCTATTATTGAACCCTTCAAGTTCACCTGGAATAATATGAAATTGCAAATTGTTCGTATTAGCCTCTGAGGGTATTGATCCTTTCATGGGCTTCATATGGCATGTAAAAGAAATCCATTAACTTCATCACCTTAAAGATTAAATCTTGACAGTTTCTTGTGCATTTTTCATTACAAATATGCATGTAGTTGTCATTGATACATGGTGTAATTTAATAATTTGCCTTATTACATTTTATCACTTGATTCTCAAAAAAGCGTTTCAAACAAACGCAACAAACATTTTGAGGACCATGGGATATAACTTTCCTAAAGTTTGTCAATACTTCACCGATATTGTGCATATTTTGTTTTTCTTATTTAGTGCGTTTTAAGTTCCTTTGTGCTACTTGGTACCTATAAACGGAATTCTTTTTGTATGATTCATTTTATCTTTCAAATTTCGCCTGAATGTTAAGTCATTATAATACTTGGTATGCATCATTTTCTTCATCGTCTATTTCAAATTTTGCTTAAAAGTTGGGTTGTTATGCTACTTGCTCCCCATTTTTTCCTTCATTTTCCGTTTAAAATTTTGTTTTAAAGTTGGGTCATCATGATATTTGTTTTGCATAATTTCTTACAAATTGTCTCTGAAAGTTGCATTGTGGTGATACTGTTTTGCTAGTCTTTCCTTAAAACCCAGGTATCACATATGATACAAACCTCTGATTCAAGTTAGGGTCAAAGATCAATAATCTCACGTAACGTGATCTCGAAATCAGAAAGCTGTTATTGACTTTGACCTTGAGCTGGTCATTTTTGTGAACACAATGACAATTATAAATTTGTTGCTGAGGATGAAGGTCAAATGATACCTCAATATTTCTAAGCATAAGATTCTTCAAGCCATAACATTGCGATGACACAGGCTTCATAATTAAATGTACATGAGTAGAAATTTACTTACATCGGGGATTCGGAATTGACGTGGCATCAGTTGCTTGCCACATCAGATCATTTTTCTTCATTTGCTGCACAGTATATTTGTGCCATTCACAAACATTATTCAGTTTTGGATGATCAGGTTTAATTATACACTATTTGTGTGTGAAAACTTGTGTAATGCTTAAAGGCAAGGTTCACCCTGACGACAACTTGGTTTTAATAACAGCAGAACAATGAAAGAAACATATTAATGAAAGTTTGGCGAAAATCCACCAAAGAATAGCGAAGTTATGAACTTTCAAAGTTTCAATTTTGTGACGTCACATGCGAGCAGCTCCCCATTGTCATGCAATATAAATTACATAAAGTGTCATTTTCTCAGAAAATTGAAAATGATGTTGTGCATTAAATATATAATTAGAAACATTATTTCATACATGCTTCTATGAAAAAAAACCCATTCAATTATATTCTGCGTGGATTTTCCGCAAACTTTCATTAATATGTTTCTTTCATTGTTCTTGTTTATTAAAACCAAGTTGTCGTCAGGGTGAACCTTGCCTTTAACGCATTACACAGTTTCACACACAAATAGTGTATAATTAAACCTGATCATCCAAAACTGAATAATGTTTGTGAATGGCACAAATATACTGTGCCAGCAAATGAAGAAAAATGATCGATGCTGGAAGCAACTGATGCCACGTCAATTCCGAATCCCCGATGTAAGTAAATTTCTACTCATGTACATTTAATTATGAAGCCTGGTCATCGCAATGTTATGGCTTGAAGAATCTTATGCTTAGAAATATTGAGGTATCATTTGACCTTCATCCTCAGCAACAAATTTATAATTGTGATTGTGTTTCAACAAAATGACCAGGCTCAAGGTCAAAGTCAATAACAGCTTTTCTGATTCGAGATCACGCTTACTGAGATTATTGATCTTTGACCCTAACTGAATCAGAGGTTTGTATCATATTGATACCGCTGGGTTTTAAGGAAAGACTGGCAAAAACAGTATCACCACAATGCACTTTCGAGACAGAGAAATTATGCAAAACAAATATCTATGATGACCCAACTTTAAAACAAATTTTAAACGGAAAATGAAGAAAAAATGGGGCAAGTAGCATAACAAACCCAACTTTTAAGCAAAATTGAAAAGACGATGAAGAAAATGATGCATACAAGTATTATAATGACTTAACATTTCAGGCGAATTTGAAAGATAAAATGAATCATACAAAAAGAATTATCATCTCTCTAT
>JZLH01S0018963.1:0-14975 GCA_001188425.1 Eucidaris tribuloides | reverse complement strand
TGTGTGTGTGTGTGTGTGTGTGTGTGTGTGTGTGTGTGTGTGTGTGTGTGTGTGTGTGTGTGTATGTGTGCACGCGCGCTTATTTGAACGTGCATTATGATCGACGCTCTGGACAGCAAATCATCCCCTCCCCCCAGGTTCGAGGACATGTCTACGCCACTGATGCAAAGGCACATTACTCTTAGTGGAAATAATATCATTATTTACTTTAGGCCTATACCTCCTGGACTCAATTCGATGTGGTGACAACGTTGTTGTTGTTGTTTTACTTTGGGCAATGTAGGCCATAGGGCAAGGTTTGTTTAAACTTGAATCAAAATAAATATAGGCTAATTAACATGCTCATTGATGCAATGATATTTTGTTAAAGCCATTATAGGCCTAAAACTGATTTGTACAAAATTATTTTAGTCACAAAGAGCTGTTTATACAGTGTGTCTAAAAAAAAAATGGTCCAATCGGAAATTATTTTTTTAATATATGGAAATCATATACAATCTAGTCAAGTTGGGTATTGTCATAAAGCTAAAAGAACATACTTTCCAGTGCAATTTATTTCATTTCATGTACTTGTGTCGATCTTGAAATATATTGAATCTTCTGCAATAACGCGAAATTGCGTTTGTCCCAGTTTACCGTATGTGCCATACATGTGCATGCAGTTTCTGCATATCGTTTAACAAAGAAACCTCAATGAGGGTATGAAAAGTATTGTGTAATCGTTCAATTTAGCTGGCGAATAGATTTTTCAGGTTGTACAATTCTGATTTCCTATTATTTGAAGTACAAAGGAGGCACATAACTTTGACAAAAGGGCTAAAATGAATGAGATGTGCAGATCATCATGATGTTAGTGTGAATGCAGTCTGGTAAACAGAAGACATGAACATGTGCAATATTTCAATGCCGAGTAAGGGTTATTTGTATTTGATTTTTTATTTACTAGATGATCAGAAATAAACATATTGAAGGAAGAAAGGCATTTGTTATTTGTTTTATTATTGATTTTTATTATGCAATTTGTATGAGTTCTGTAACAATACCACCAATTCAGTTGTCATTATGACCAATATACAAAAGTGGGACAAACATGATTTTGCCTGACTGCACAAAAATAATAACTTTTGACTTATGAAAGCAAATTGAATGGAATTAGATTTATCTGAAAGAAAGTTTATTCTGCATTAATACGATACCAAATGCGCATACCTTCTGAGAAAATTACATACCTGAAATATTTTTCTCCAATTGGACCATTTTTTTCTAGACACACTGTACATTCTACATTCATTCGATTAGAACCTAATCGAAGCACCTGTTATTACGGACCAAACTCAGCATTGTAATTCAATCATCTTGTTTTGTTTCTTTACTCAAAGTAGCAGCAAAGGTATTCCAGGGTTGCCAGTTGGCGTTTTAATGCCCAAAACACAAAATTTGGTGTGTGTGTGTGTGTGTGTGTGTTTTTCTTTCATTTCGTCTGGCCGACAAAAACCAATGAAGCATAACTTTTGAATTTTTGACAGAAGCTATAAAATTATGTATGTGTATGTGTATAATATACACAGTATGTGTATTTGGTTTAGGTAATCATTCTGTGATCCAAGAGGGGACAATTTTAGTGGGCCACACTGTAACAATAGAGGTTAACGGATACTGTATTCGCCATATATTTTGCGTGCATATTTTCGCGATTCTACTTCAAGATGGGGAATTCACATGAGTTTGTTTTCGTGACTTCATCATATTTGCATTCAATTTGTACAGAAATATAAGGAAGTGAAATGTTTGCGTGCGTTAAATCGCAAAATTTGTGAGATAAAAACCACTGCCAAATATTCAGCAAATACAGTAGATGGATTGGTGTCTGAACTGTTAGTAAAGAAACAAGCATACAGGCAGATTTTTTTAAAAACAAATGTCATACAAAAGTTTATTAGAACTTTTACCACATATACTAAACAGTTTTTATTAGAAATCATTACAGACTCAGTATAGTAAAAAGCTGATGAAAATATACATAAATAAACTATTCTATATATTCAGTTATATACTTCATTGACTAGGTTACCGGCAAAAATATATATATCTTGCACTTTAAATAATATCATCATAGGACATATTAATCTTCAGTTCAGGAAATAATATTGTATTTAAAATGAAGTGATACAATCTGCTAATACTTCTCGTACTCCTTCAGCCTCATTTACATAAAAAGAAGACACACACAATTGCACTCATACACAGTTAACAATCTCAATAACAAGTCCTATCCTATTTGCCACAAATAAAAACGTCAACACTATATCTACCCGTTACGCAAACTGAAACTGGTAATGTACTACAGCTATAAAAAAATATAGAGCAGACAAAATAAAAATAGGATGATTAAACGAGAAAACTTACCGTTTTATGAAGTTTTGGATGCGCTATTTTAATGAAAAATAGCAGTGAGGGCCTTATGTTGAAGACCAATCTGCGCATGTGTGTCAATTTTCCGTAGCTTGCATGCCAACCACAGTAAGATAACGTATAAAGGAAGATTGTTGATGATATAACTACGTACTATTATGTAAGTGAAGTTTTCAGACTAGTACCCAATTTCCCGTTGGGATGGGAAGAGGAGGCACATAAATCCCTCCACTGCTATTTTTCATAAAAATAGCGATCAAACTTCAAACGGTAAGTTTGTTCGTGTTAATCTTCCTACTTTATTTCAAAAATCGTTCACGGATATGTGAAGAGTTCGAAGAAGCTGTGGTTCATAACACATCAAACTAAAGGTAGATTCCCAACATAATAAAGGAATTACGTCTTACAAACATTGTTCCTACATCCCTCGTTTTAGCAGTATCCAGGATGAAGCGCGAACTTCCAGTCTTATGAAAGGCTTATTATCAAATTGTCCTGAAAGTACATTCGCTTGGAAACCAACGCCGCAACATTGGGATCTGGTCTAACCGACTTGCATTCTGAAGCTGCTTTGAATGACGCGCTGTCCTTGGCTAGAGTGAGGCTTGAATATAACACTAGGTGTCCACACCTGCAGCGTGAGGTATATTTTGATCCACTCTTGATATAGTTGCGTGGTCACCGTTATTATGCGGTGTGCTTATAGGGCTTAAAAAGAGAGTCGCCTTTCTTGGCTTTTCTTAAAGGCCGAGTCATTTCAATATAACTGCTCTACAGATCGCTAACAATACACAACTCCTATAGCCGAGGATAATGCCGGTAACCTTCCAGTTTACACCCTATGTTTTCCGTGGCGCTGCTTTGGCTTAATAGGTTCCATCTATAGGAAGAAAACAAATTTTCCTTGTTCCTTGGGCAACTTTCCAATTGCGAAGTTTATGGCAACGACTGGAGGGCTTCGCTGGCTGAAATTTAAAGCTATTATCACAGAACACTTTGTGCGTGTAGTTGTTTCAAATGACAGCGCTTTTGCTGGAGATAATTTATTCTCATAGATAATCAGCACAACAGTAACTAATCCCAGACCTGTGCATATCTGGGTGCAGGAGGGTTATTATTAATTAAATACCCTCTCATAAACTTTGAGACTTAGGGGGTGCGAACCAAATTGTGGTATGATCGTTTTCACAGATAACACAAAATTGCATGACAAGCACACCGTGCCGTATTAATGGCTGTATACGCAGGACTTTTTGTCGTGAAACAAAAATGATAAGAACTCCGAGTACATTATCCACATGGAACATGTAAGTTTAGTATGTCTTCTTTGCCAAAATTCCTTTCCGACTGTTTCAACATATAATGATATTGTTTCTTAAGTTCGCCTCACGCCAAGCTGCCGAGAGCACATCTATCTGTTCCCCTGACAGCCTCTCTGTTCAAACTTGTCTCCTGAAACTCTGCAATTAAATAAATTTCAATACGATGATACAAGCGGGTGAGGGTGTGTGATATACAGGTTGAGTAGTAAATTGTTATCACTATGGAATAATTAATGGTTTCCGCCCCACCACGTATATCTGAGAGTAGGGGAACCGATACTTGAGTGGGCCAATTAGGCAGCAACTAGATGCCAAGAATGCTGTTATCCTGCATGATTTTTTTGGATGCATTTGCCAATAAGACAGAATGGTGGGAACTGCGTAAGAAATCAAATTTCGCCCAATCTATAAGAAAATGACATCAGACTACTCAAATCTGCCCTCTGGATGCTGGTTTCCAGGCCCCAACATAATTTTGGCAGCTGGCAATATAAGGCGAGACGCAAACATGATCTACGTCTGGCCGTACCTACAGAATTCTTGTGTTATCACACTGAATATCTTTTTTCCCCTTCAATTTCCATTTCTGTTTCGTTCGTTTGCATTATGTCGTGATTTATGTCAGGTCAGTGACGTTCTGACTTCCTGGCAAATGCATCCGCTGAGGATGAAAATATTTTCTATCTTCACACCAGTTGCCACCATTTCTTTTGCGAAGAGAATTACAGTTTAACGATTGTGATTCGGCCTAGAACCGGTTCACTGTAGACAGACTGGCAGTGAAATTCTCATTTGTAATTGAATTCTATGTACGTTCTGTTTCATGATTTGGCAATAGACATTTAGGGCATGATTGCAGCTAAGGATTCAAGATAATTTATTACCAAACAATCATTGCCTTTTGTGATACTCTTCATCATTTTCCCTTCCCCACATGAAGTGGTCAAGGTCTGTTGCACGTCCCAGCCCCGTGTGCTGGCAATCGGTTTGGAGTACTATGCAGGTTTGACTGGAATCAATGATCGAAGCTGCTGGGCTTATTTAGACCCCCCACTGGCAATTGCATCTATTTGCCTCCAGACAAAACGATGCAAGCGTCATAATGACCTTTATTCCCGTTTCCTGGTAGGCCAAATTTTTCCCTTTCCTTTACTACTCTGTAGTTGCAATGGCTCCAATACTGTGTCGCTGGGATAGTGGCAATTATCTCCAATGACTTGTCCACCGCGTGCTAATTTTGGGTTTTTCAGTATGTATCGAGGCTTAAACATGGGCATTTTATGTCATGTGTTTTGTCTTGGGCAGTCTCTAAATAACCGCTGTCATTTTCCTCAGAATTGATGGTAAACCCTTGTCTCTCCAGAAATTGGATACACTGAGCTGGGTTCAATCGTTTGTCCTGGGTGGTTGTAGAATCCAACTCTGCAACAGAGTTTTTTGGTTTCATGTTACGCCCTCTCCGTTTCAGCTTCTGCTCGTGAACTCACCCCACCAGTGTGGTCGTCAATGGAACAGGAATATTACTGTTCGGATTTCGCTTTGAGTCGAAGAGTGGCAATACTGCTGGTTTTAATATTTTTGTGATATAGGCGTAGGAGCCGAGGAGAGGCCATTGGGCAGAACCTGTATATGAAGAGTTTATCTTCGCATATGAACTTCAAGTACTTTCGATAACCTCAAGTCGGATAGGTACAGGAGTAAGAAGCGATCTCGTAAGTCAATTGAGGCCAATGAAGGCAAATGGGCTGACTAAATGCACGGCAGACTGAAAAATTATCCCATTTTAAAATGATGAATTCAACATTCTCATTAAGTTTGATAGTCGACCGAAATGACTCGCAGTCCGCCAGATTTTCTTTGGTCTCTGTAAATATACTAAGAGAATAAACTCGTGGCTTCTCATCACAGTTCTTCATCACCCCTTTTGTATCAAGCTCTGAATCTCATTATCAAGAGCTGGGCATTTCTTCAAACTTTTCGTTTGTAAGGGGTGAGGGTGTATTAATTGAAAAGAGGAAAGCATCCTTCCTTAAACCAATTTTATAGCCATCTAATAGCATTGAAGAATGTATTGATATACGAGGTTAATTGCTTCCAATTTGCTTACATTGCCTATCAATGACCTCACAAGCTCATGTCTGAATTTAAATGAGGCATTACCACACCTACCTCTTTAGGCATTGGTGCTGTGTTGAGCCGACGAATTCGTTCTAGTAGCGGCTCTGATCTCTGCCGCTTTGCTTGTGTTGCCTCTTTGCTGTCTGAGCTTCGGTGGGCGAGATTGAGTGTGAGGGCTTGATCCGCTTCCATACGGATTGCGGTTTACAACTGGCCTAATAAAAGGACACTGTGCGGCTATGTGTAAACTGTTAGGCCTGTGTGATCCGTTCTCGGTCTGCCATCCGGCGCATCGTGGTAAGCGAGCTTTGCTGGAGTTGCATGCTGCTGGTATGTGCGAATGTCCTCCGATCACTGGTAGGTGCTATGGCCTGTGCTGTTTTTAACTTACCCCAACTGGCTGCTTTCTGGTTCTTTCCTGGCATATCTTTGACGTCGTTTCTTAAGTCATCGCCAAATAGCTGTTTTGATGCGTCAGAACATTAGTGGCCTTGCAGAGTGTGTGCGAACTTGGGTTAATATTTCAGGTCGACTGCAGTCTTTATCGCAGAACAACTCAGTTCGAAATGGCATTGCACAAGAGTGCAGTGCTTTCTTTGTTGGCGTTTCATTCAGCTCCTGCACACTCACTATCTTGCAAAACAGTCAGTCCTCTCACTAGGCCCCTTTGGACCCGTTGAAGTTTGAAGGGTCTTTCGTTCTGGTTGTCCCTTACAAAATTTTTCCGCCATGGATGCTTATTCCACCCTGGGCACAATCAAGGAGTTGAAGCAGTTGTCAGGGGCATAACGAGTATTTGTTCCCGCATCACTGATGTTTTTTCTCAATCAAGAGGTGCGAGTTAGGTACTCATATTGCTCGGCCAAGTGGGCATTACTAACGGCTTTTCCATGCCACTTGGGATAGCGAGCCGCCCCGGAAATTCCATCTTTAGCTCTTTTTTTTCCCCCCCACCCTTGCACCACTATTCATCGCCATTCTCCGCCTGCCCCCCCCGGGGTAATTGGTTTACACAACCACACAACTTTTGTCGTGCCATTGGTTGTTCATTTTAGTAATTTTTTTTTAACCATCATACACACACTTTGTTGTATTCAACCACCTTTTTTATTGGATTGTATTTTTCTCACACACAACCTATATTTGTGTGCCTGTTGATTTTTTCGATCAGGCTCCCCTCCCCGTGAAGAATTTTGCGCGCTATATGGAATGTGCTACTTGCTTTCCTGTGGAGGCTGGATCTTGATACCTGACCGAGACTTGCGACCCAGAATCTTGCTCACGTCGATCCCATGCATATATCGGATCATATTCATCCCATCCAATCGGATCATGATAATCACTGTACTTGTGCAGGTCCGCTCGTTCGCCCTGTCGGGTGGTGACATGATCGTATGGCGGCATAGAATCTACGCGACTTATCGCTCGCCTTTGGCGGTCTCAACAAACATTGAAGTACTTTTCAAGTGCTTATCCAGCCTACAGCGTTGAACATCGTTGATGTTGAAAGTCGCCCCGATTTTTCAGCATTGCTGCTACTATCGGTTCGTTTTGGGGCGGTTTTTCTTGCTCCCCTGCTGCTTCCTTTTTTGGCAGTCTCCAGCCGGTCTTCCACGCGGGCTCCCTTTGCACACGATGGGGCTGAGCGCGACGACTGTTTCTGCGCTCGCTTGACGATCTGAGCCGGACGTAGGATTTTTGGTTGGATCCTTTCTCCATTACGGAAACGACCAAAAACCTGCAAATCGAAGAAATAAGGTTCCTTTTGAACAATTAACGCAGAAATTTTTATTTCGTAGCGCTAATTTATTACTACGAATTTTTCCGTCCGATTATTTGGAGCTTCAAAATGGCGGCGTGTGGCATTGACACCTGCTGCAGATAAATTGACACACATGCGGCAGATGGTCTTCACATTAATCGTGAACGATTTTTGAAACTAAAATTGTCCTGAATATGTGTCTGAAATTGTAGGTAACACACTGTTGTGTATTATGAACACATTTTTACATGATGAAAGACTTTCTAATAATGAATCAGCACTACCGGTAATAATGGCATGCATTTCTAAGAGGAACTTTGATTCAGAGTGCACATTTGCCCTCCATTGTTTCTTGCACATGTGATTGTTGAGTACTTATGTAATATTTCATTGATTAAGGTCGTATCACGTATGCTAAAACTTTGGCAAGGTTAATGAGGCAACATAAAACTTTGCACAACTTACAACATGCCTAAAACCGTCTGCACCAAGTTATGACGTAGATGAATAACTTTTTGGAGCATATTAACAACTTATGGCACAGCTTATATGTACAAAAAAAAACGCTCTTGCAGCAAGATCATGAGGTACATTACATAAAACCTTTGCACAAATTACGATGTACAATAACAACTTTTGCACAAGTTTCGATGCAGCTTGAAAAAGACTGACAGGCACTTAGCAAGGGACCTAAAGTACGCTTATCAGTTTTCACAATCAATGGCATGTCTTACAAAAATATTTAACATAAAACTTCACATGAAGATATATTTTCAATCGCTTTGTTCACAAAATAGTCCTATTCAAAGGTGACTTGGATGATAATTATCACAACAGACTTTTTATAAAACAGTTGTGGGCGCAATACTACAAATGGGCCTCTGTTGAGCTTTGTATTCGTTTGCATTAAATTATTGTCAAGAGATACATCTGTGTATATTCATGTACAAAAAACTGCTTTCGCAAATTAGGCACAAATTAGGCATGATTAGACATCACACACCATAAAACATGGATTTGACATATTTATTGTAACAGTTTGTGACATTTACAATACCAGACACGGACTGTAAAGTAAAAGGCATTTTATAGGCAAACGAAAGTTCGATTATACATATGCATGTCTATTCATCAGGTGTATCCAGTTTGCATTACCATTTGACAGTATACTGTTTCCGTCCTCTTTTTCTTCAATCTGTATGTCTACTTGCAGTTCTTAAATTGTTATTATTTACTTTGGCAGTATTTACAAATGATTAAAAAAGAATGATGAGTGTAAGGAATGCCTGAATTCTTTTCAATCTTGTATGTCTACTTGGCAAGGTTTCTTAAATTGTATATTATTTAGCTTTGGCATAATTTACAAAAGTGGATTAAAAAAGATGACTGAGTGTTAAGGAGATCATGATTCTCTTTTCCAATTTATTGCTCAAGACAACTTCTAACAATTTAATAGGTTCATGGCAATTTCACAGGCATGTCATAAATGATTTTTAAATCAATTCAGATGAGTTGTTTGTCAAAATTCAAATTGTGATTTAACCATACATCTATATCACATAGCGATTTCCCATGGTATGTAAGAGTGATCCTTTTTTCAAATCAATTCCCCTGTCAATTCTAATATCTAATGCATAATTCATATTGTGCATATATTGATAGGTCTCCCTGTAACGGAATGCAGTGCTACTTTTGGTGCATCAGGCCTTCCGAAAGACACATGGAAAAGCACTTTGAAAAAAAAAATGTAAATCAAGTAGTTGTTGAATTGTATTTCTGTAGTTTACATTGATTAGAGCCATTATGGGCCGACTTAAAATGCCTCATATCTAAAAGCTTTGGGGGCTAGCGCTCAGATCGGCCCCTGCCAGGGCCCTTAACTGACGCTTGAACCCCCCCACGCGACGACCAGGGTTGGCCGGTAAATACCGGGCAGTAAATACCGGTATTTACCGGTAAATACGCGTTGCTACTTTTGACCAAAACGGGAATTACCGAAATACTGGGGAATACTATAAAAAAGTTATTTCTTTGAAGGAATAATAACCCAAAACTGTAGAGATTGTATGTTCAAGTAAGTGTGATTCAACACAAAATACAACAAAAAACTAACTTGACTGAATGGTGGGGAACTAGGAACTCATTCTGATTGGTTTGGACAAATTTTCGCGCTACATAGCCAAAATTAAATACTAAATGTAGGAAAAATGTTCAATCAACCTTTTAATTTCAGAAACTTGTTTTCAATCATTTTTCAGTCTGCAAATATCTGACGTTGTTCCATAAGCAGACCCCCCATAACAGCATACGCCCAATAGACAGATATTAGGATTTTGTCCGCTGTATATTCATCAAGATTAGGGCCGCCCCCCAAAAAATTACATGTAACACTGAATAATGTAGGCCTTACAGTGTAGTTCTGTACAATATGTTGAAAATAACACTGAAATAATTATCAAAATGAAAAAGAGGTTTTTAACGGTCTATCAATTTGAAATTTTATCAGTTTCAAGGGATTTGTGTAAGAAGCAGGCCAAAATGAAGGGCATTAATGGCCTTTTTAAGTTGACCTTGCCAACTTCAAGAGTACACTGCTAGTATGCGCCCAATATTTCCCCAGTTTTCCACAGGTATTTCCCACTATTTCCCAGTATTTCCGGTATTTCGCCGGTATTTTGCCACAAGTATTCCCAGTATTTCCCGGCCTGGGTGGGAAATACAGGTATTTCCGCGGGAAATTGCCACCGCTGGCGATGAGCTTCACTCGCTCACACTGATGATAGTGCGGCAATTCTAAATTTTCAATAACAAATATGGCGCTTCACAATACTACTTAGAAATTCTGGTTACATTGGTGTCAATTTGTTTATACAAAAACAGAGGAATTTTTGGCAGGAATACCCCGCAACCCCCATAAGAAGGGTGTGTGTGTTGTTTTTTTTTTGGGGGGGGGTGGGGGAGTCATAAAATGAGTTATGGAAAGACAAAGCATATGTAGCATTCTAATCAATGTAACCAGTATTAGCTTTCAATCTGAATACATAACATCTAGCTGTGGTATATATACTGTTAATCATTATATTAGCTATTTTTTGAGAGCCTGCTGTAGAGAGGTCATATTCACGCAAAACATAGTTTACCATCAAACTTCATGTGATTTACTGCAAATGGTATATTTTGTGATGTTGAACATATGCTCCACTTTGAAAAATCACAAACTGGAAACATGAAAGTGATTTCTAATTGCAAGTAAAAATTGAGTATGTACTTGTGTATATCATCAAATTATGATATATCTATTAGCCTTTTTCCACTTTGACAATGAATTCTTTTAATGAGTTATTATACCAAAATACAAAATGTGGTTGTAATCTTACATTTTCAGTGGGCTTTCTAGGAACTTATTAATCATATTTTTCATCATTTAACCAATATATATATTTATATTCACATGATTATATTTTTTGTTACAAACAGCCAAAATGTACAAAAATATATTTTCAATATTATTGAATAGTACACACAAGTACAGTATAATACTATATTTACACGATAAAAATAGTGATCTATGATTGCAGACTTTCAAAAAAACATTTCATCAACCGAAAAATGCCACCCTCATTTGATGAATCAATTGATACAAGATTACATCAACACATGGATATTTTGTTTGCTTTAACCAGCCAAATTAAAAACTACTGTATGCACAAAGAAAGATTTTGTTTTCATTAAATTGTTTTTTAACATTTTCGATATAATAAACAAATTGCCCACGTAACTGGGAAACTGATTAATGTTGACAAAATTGTGACTCAATCCATCATTCAAAACATTTAAACCTTTATTTTTTCATTTTTTTCATGATTTCTTTTACAGACAGCATTTATGTCTTATACAAGTTTCTTAGGTATTCTTTGGTTTCGGTTTAATCAATTAAAATTGAATATTAACAAATCAAATGCACATGATTAAATCGACCAACCCTAACAGCTTACAAGGAACCTGAGTTGGGGGGGGGGGGGAGAAGCCGCTTTATGTTGACAAAAAGATGGCTACATTTCCATTTCTTCGTCTTTTATTGTAGAGCCTTTGATGTAATTAGACTTTCGAAATCGACAGTTTAAACTGTCAACGAAGATGAATGTCCCATCCATTGTGGTTCAGTATCATTCGCGCTGTTAAATATTAATAAGCGCTTACTGGACAGGTGTTGATGTATTCTAAGACATTAGAATCTACAATCTAAGCTGTCAACAAGTTGGAATGTCCATCCACTCAGTTATTATTACTTTTCCGTCTGGACAGATGTTGAACAGCACTGAATAACCAATACTTTGGTTTCAGCTGTGATATAACCATTTTCAATACCATGCCAATTTGGTTCATGCTTGAAGTGTTATGGCTTTTAATTGCCAATGGTAGCACAGGGGTTTAATCAACCCAATTTCAAATTAATGGCAAAACGACACATTTACAAATGAGTTCAAATAATGTTGAGGAACTGTGAGATGAAAAACCATTAGAACTGTTTTAGAAATGAATTGCCACAAAGGAGATTCCACTTTAGGCAGGCAATGATTGTCCTTGAATGTGAACATATAATTTTACTGCTAAACCATACGTTCAACCACTCTACAATTCCGTTACAAACGTCTGTGACCGGATTTTTAGAAATGAGCCCGGTCAACAGAACTGTTACAGCAGCTGTTATACAGCAACTGTCACAGGCAACGTGTAGTGCCAGTTACCGATTTTAAGGCCTACTCTCAATAAGACACAGATATTCATATATTTGATACAAACGATGTATGAAAGTTAAATTAGTAGATGACTTCTATGCTATTTGAGGCATGCATTCTTTGTCCTGTGTAGAAGCGCTTGGTAGAGGCAGGCTCAGAAGGCCGCATCGTGTAATTCTGGCTGGGCCACTTTTCTCAGCAAGCCGTGTGACTGCAAAGAGGGGGATTTTGGAGCTACTCGCTGGCCATCTTGACACTCCTGGGCATCATCGCTGGCCTGATAATAAACAATCAAAAATGTACAAAAAAATACTCTTGAATAATGAATGTATGTATCATTACATCATCACTTATATCAACGTTTCCAGTTACTGATTCTCGGACACTACTAGCATTTCTATAAGGTCTTAATATGAAGTCTGAAAAAATTGCAGTTCAAATGAATCATTAATTGATTTTTAGAATGCCAGGGTTTTCGCCCCGGCTAGACTGGGCAGTGTCATACAGTTTTGTCCTTCTGGACAACAATTCATGTACCGGATTTTTATCTGTACCTATTTTGCTAGTGAAAGCATAACTGTGTAAGTTTTTTGTTCTACGGTGTACATTTGTCGATCAACACTATCATGTAGGTCAATATCAAAGTTGGTCAATTCATTTTAATGGAGGCTTCACAGTGTTAATTTTAATGAAGCAATTTTAGTCCTTAGGGGATGATAATGACAATTGTTCTTTTGCATATTTTCTTAAATGTTGCTTTCCTTATTGGCGGTAGCCTGAAAATGCTAATTTTTCTAATAATTTTTAGTGTCATCCTGTACAAGGTGAAGGAGACAAATCATTATTAGATTGTTCAATGTACAATTGTGGCACGATTGCAACATTCACACCGCAAAGGTTAAACCAGTGTATTTAACGAAGTTTGAATAGAGAGAGATGGGGTAATTATGAAGAGTGGGGATATAAGGAAAGTAACAGATTGGGGAGTAAAGCAAGTTGGGTGATCGAGGGTCGACTAAAGAAAAACTAACGGAAAAAAAGTCAAAATTTTGTCACTTTTTTTTAACTGCTTACATGCCAGATGGATTTTGAACAATCTATGGGCTTATGTGTGTTATTTTGGTGGCAGATCTGCGACTTCGCGCAATTAAGAGTAAATGTGAAATTGATAAAGTAAAACAATAATAACTGAGATGACACTAACCTCCAGATTAAAAGCACCAAAAGGCTGTTCCGTCCTCATCGTGGAAGTTCATAGCTATGTCATCCACCATGCATTGTCCCGTGTTGGGCGAGGTCATCCACAAGCCCTTGTAGTCTGCAGGTTTCATCCATGCAAAGACAACAGAAACATTAACTCTCTCTTCGTCAAGTTCTATGAGTATGGTAACATTACAATTGCATGGCTAAGATGGTGGTTACTTAATCACTCTAATTTTGGCAGAACAATATCTGTTTGAGCATGGAGGACTGTGCCTATACTTGTCCATGACTCTACTAACATGACTGTCAAATGAGTACACTCTTGATGCATACAGCAGCACAGATTACAGCGTCACAGAATGTGCAGAAAAATATGTTTTACTCAATGACACATACATGTCCAGTGTAAGTAGAGTCCATGCTCCTTCCAAGGATATGAGCGCTCCAAACTTCACGAAGCCAGAATTCCTTGTACACTTGATTCAAGATTAGTTTTACCACCAAGTTGAGGACTAACCTTCAATCATGTCATTTTCCTTCAAAGGTAAATGACATGATTGGGTAGTCTTCCAACTTGGGCCGAAATTACTCTAGAATCAATGTATACTATGGCAACGATTCTCCTGTGAAAATCTTGTAAGTCAAACGTTGACTCATTTCTAAAATATACTTATGTCAATATCCTCCTGCCAGGCAAACCTGCTGTGTGGCTTTATGGTCTTATTTTTTATTGTGGCCGGCGGATGAATTAAAATCCTAGTATGTCAGGCTTAATTCTCCTTAATAAACAAATTAGAGGACAAATCTCTTCTAGCTGGAGATCCACTCCAGCTGGTGTAGCAGTTGGTATATATTTGAACTCATTTTGTTCTTGAGCATGTTCAAGTGTCCCAATCATGTCACTATAGCCTTTTAACCTCCACTCCCTTTTGTATCAAGTTTGTTCATTTGATGCAGCATGTACAGTTTTAAAAACAAACTAGCATACCATACCTCCTGCCTGTGTGAAGAGTTTGTCCACACATGCTGAAATCGGCTTCTCTCTCTCCTCGCCTTGTTCAACGCCCCCAAGGCTCCTCACGAATTCTCTTTCGAAGCGTTTCCGCTGATCGACATGACGCTGGTTCAACCCATACCTGAATGTCGGGTAAATGGAAGACAGATAACAATTGATAATTGATAATGTTCAGTAGTTGAGAATTGTCCTCTTTTTAATCTCTAATATCAACCATTTGCTTTTACATGTACTTTAGTTTGAAATTGTCAAGCAGGTTTTTAAAAAATGTCATGTGACCCCTTTCAGTCAGCTTTGGATTTACTCAAAAAAGGACAGTTAATGTGACTCCTACATTATGAGTAAAACTAGAAAAGTTCGACTGCACGCAGTCGGTGGGTATGATGCCTCCGGCCTCTGCGCCC